>JBAIAA010001610.1:0-70962 GCA_037893245.1 Crossaster papposus
TTCAAAGGGCAGTGTATGTACTTCAAGATGTCTTTGTAACCATTAAAATTATAAAAAGTACATTTGCATAAAGATTGCCCAAGCGTAATTCCACCTGCACAATAGTGCATCATTCTTTCCTTGCAGTCAATTTAGTCCCTTTGTGTGTCAGTAGTGTACATTTGTTGTTCGTTTGAAAATATTTTATTCCTCTTTACAACATTTTAATAGCCTAGTACTAGCAATTGCAGTTTAACCCTCTCTCTATGTATGGCAGTGGTACATGCCAAATCACTCCAGCTGCAATACGTTGGAGGATTCTTTGCATGTGCATCGAAGAGCACTTCGTTATTCAATTATAAATGGGCATACATGAAACATTTAGGCTTGCTGTAGTACATTGTGCAGAAAATCTATATAAAACACAACATTGGGGGGGGGGGGGGGGGGGGGTACATTGTACATGTTTGTCTAGCTTATTATGATTACAGCTACATGTACCATGGAGGAATAAGAGCAGTACATACAAAAGGTTGGCCTTCAATACACCTTACCATTAATGTGTACACATGTATCGGTTGGTTGGTCACACCATGGTCACAGTCACTAGCTATATGCAAGTCTCGTCAAAACCCAGTCCAGTTTTCATCTCTCTTCAAATAAATGCTGGCGATCTCTGGCTGAAAATGACATTGTACAGTGTCTGTGGATGCTGGCCTATCCTGCATAATAAACTACAGGCATCCTTATTCATTGAACACACAAAGGATAGTGGTGCTCGCCCAGCATAAGCACTGCAGCTGTTTATTGTTGTTGTGATGGACTATTGTCTGCATAAATGCAAGCCTAGTTGTGGTGCATGTAGTGCGGGATGGGGTTTACACAAAGGAATTGTAGAGAGTTTGTTTTTGCTCACTTACAAATTCTCAGACCCAAATTAGAATAAGCTCAGATGGCCTAGTAGTAGTATGTCTTCAAGTATTATAAAGCAAAATAGGAGGCAGAAAAAATCTCATTGTGGTGGTTTCCCAGGAATTCTTTTTAGGTTTTTAGGGGGGGGGGGGGGGGGTGTTAGGTAACATGTCTAGAGAGTGTATATGTATGGGGGACTAAGGGGGGGGGGGAGGAGTGGGGATAGAGGGGGGGGGGGGGGGCATTGGTCTCTAATCACGCTGAAGGGGAGGGGGGGGGGGGGGGGGGGGGGGGGAGAAGGAGTGGGGATAGGAGGGGGGGGGGGGTCCATTGGTCTCAAATCACGCTGGGTATAGGTCAAGTCACCCCCACCCCCCTTAACCAACTCGCCCCCACCACCACCAAATCGCCAATTGTAGTCTGTGATTAATTGGGCACAATACCCTTCTCAATAATAATAATATTTCTGTACTGTAGTCGGGGTTGAATTTTACCTTCATGGATTTATGTGTTTTTAATTTAAGCTTGCTTCGAATAAAATTATTGGGACACGTACCGGTGAGCACTCCACAGAGTGGATTTGGCGCTATATAAGTTACATAATTATTATTATTATTATTATACAAATTAATTTCCAATAAAGTAAATGGAGATTACTAATTTGAAATAGGTATCAACGTGTAATTAAGTACCATTTCTTTCGAGCATAGCACGGGCTCATTCATCCTTGCTTTGCATCCTTGTCATTCTGACATGGAGAAATTCCTCCATGTTCATGTTTGACCGTGGGAAGCTAGCTGGATCATGTTTTGTTTTGGGTCGTGTATAATTTTAGTTTTAATACTCACGTACGTACTGACTACTGCCGCTGAAATGTCCACGCTAGACGTTCATAAATCTCAGAATACAACCCCATCTCAAGCCGTTTTGTCCTTTGTAGATCGTCGCGGGAACACGCAGTCCAGGACAAAAAACAATAAACATGGCCTAAAAATATCAACCGCAAAACCGCAACGATGTTTATTGTGGGTTTTGCCAGCCTTGCATTTTTAATAGCCGTTTTCCAAATCCCAGCTGAGGCTTCTGTCTATTACCAAATTGAACGATGAACGAAGCCCCATTGGAAACAAATCTGGGGTTTGGCAAACGACCTATTTACTGAGCATTTAGCTTTCTTTTGATATTAAATAGACTTTCCAAGTCATCGCCTCGTCTTTAAACTTTATTTATTATTTGTAAGCATAATTCAGCACGTATATTACTGCTATTTGTGAACAATTTATTACATTTATCGTAGGGACGTTAACATAACAGTATACATTTATCACTTGTCTTAAAGACAACCATTATGTATGTAGACAATTTACACCAAGGAAACATTGTGCAAGTTTGTGATCGTTGTTGACTAAACTCCTCACAGAAAGTATCGAGACACTTGAAAATGAGCCAATAATTAACGGCCCGAAAGGGTATGGATTAATCGAAGCAAATAACCCAGTGCATAATTTTGTTCTGCGTATTTTTACACCTCGATTGTAGAGATACGATGTTGCGGAGCGGAGTTATTGTCATTTTAATGGTCGTAGGTCCAGTTTCAAAAGTGACAATCATCCCTAAAGAAGCTAGTCTTGATCCAAGACCGAATTCTTCATCTGTTCTGCTGGGCCGCGCAATCCGCTATCCGGGCTTATTGAGGGCGCCCTTAATTTTCGCCAGATTCCGAATCTGGCGATAATTAAGGGCGCCCTCAATAAGCCCGGATAGCGGATTGCGCGGCCCAGAACAGATGAAGAGTTCGGTTTTGGATCAAGACTATACATGTATATAGAGAAGTAGGTTTGCATTGTTGTTTTGGCGGGAACTTTAAACTGGAACTTGTATCTGCTCCGTTTCTTGTGGGTCGATGTCTTCGGAGAAAGTCTCCTCCTTGGCTAGATTTCTGTTGTCCTTTGCTGTTGTCTTCGGTGACGCTTTCCCCGTCTTTTGGATACTCGCTAGCTCAAGGTTTGCATCTTCCCTTTCGAAACATTTGTCATGGGTTGGGGTGTGATTCGTTCCTGGGACTGGGAGGTGGAAATCGGTGTTAAAGGCTGGTTTTTCAGTTTGTCTGTGTCCGCTACCTCGATCTCCAGAACATGTGCACTGTGGTAAGCATCTATCATGGCCTTCCTGCGACTGGTGCGAGGTTGAGGTGGCGTCATCCTCTAAGATGGAATTTGGTAAAAACCAACCTTGGCAAGTGCGTTGGTGGTTTTCTCTCAAGTCATCAAGAAGGCTGGACCTTTTTGGGCGGCACCAAAGAGGTGGCAATGTCGATGATCCTGGTTGCACAGGAGAAGGCCCTTGGGTCCTGTCCTCCACAGTGTAGGCTAGTCGAGGTACGAGATCTTGTCCGCTGGTGGCAGAAGGTGTTCTGTAATTTAACAGAAAAAAGTGCTGTCATCAGAGTTGCCCCAGAACTTTCTGTTATTTCATTCAACTGTTTATTTGTTAAATGTAATCACATACATTCTTTGTTATAAAATAATTAATTGCACAAAATTGACCAATTTATTTGGGAAAACTACAGAGAAACCGTAAAATGCTAAATATTATAATGACGCCCATTTTTTGTTCTGGTACTTGTTCACTTAGTTTTACAGATATCTGCAAAATTTAAAGTAGCAGATTCGACAAAATTGCATATTTTGACATTTTACACATTTGTGTATAATATACACATTGTATTGTATATTTTTTGTATACAGGTGGCTTCGCCACCCGACTCGCTTTGCGGTAAGCATCTTCTGGTCCATTTTATTCCTTGTGGGGGAATGTGGTATAGGCCTACATCAGCATTGTACTGTAGTTTTCACAGCTTTGTACGTCTATCAGAAATCGTCGTTTCGATTGCACCAATGCGCATGCGTCTACTTTGCATATTCAGGTTAAAACGTCATAATTTACAGAAATATGTGCTTTATTTTATTTAATAGTAAAATGTTAAACGTAAAAAAAACCAATTGAGCGGTAAAAAAAAAGTGAAAAGTTTTTTTTTGTTTACAGTGTAGCAGCGCACAATGCGCTAAAGCTAGTAGTATTGACATGGACAGGAGCGCCAACGAAGGGCTTCGTAATCGTATCCTCATTGGCAGATCTTGAGATGGAACCTCTGTGGACCATTTCACTTGTGTGTAACTCCTCTATTCGACGCGTGCAACACAAATCCCGCTGTATGGTAGTGCGCCACATGTTGTGGACATTTGCGGCGAAGAAGATGGTTGTCCTCCGGCGGTCCACGGTTCCTGTCGGGCAGCACATCCGGATGAGGAGCTTACGCAACGTCTTGCGCATTCTGCGATTCAACAGCGTGTAGACGTACGGACTTATAACAGCGTTCGCAAAACCTACAAAAGTCGCCAGGGTGACCCACCAGCGGTCAAGACCGTAAGGATCGCGGGCGGCCCAGCTGGCCATAGCCAATTCTTTGTCGTAACAGACAACGTTCCAGATGTGCGCGGCAACGTAAACCGCCCAACAGCAGCAGAAGGTGCCAAAGACTACCAAGATGATCTTGGCCGCGTGCGCGCGGTGACGACGCGGGCGCCACATCACTTGACGTGGCGCGCGCTGCCTGGACGAATCACCGTCTCTCCTTATACGATCGCCTACGCGCGAGGAGAGCTCATTGACGGCCACGCGCCTGGACTGGGACCTGGCTGCTTGGAAGATGCAGACGTTGCAGACAGAGGTTATGACGAGAGGAAGTAAGAAGCCAGCGGCGAGGACGGATAAGGAGTAGGCAGTGGAATTGGTCCAATCAGAGGCGCAGTGGTGGGTAGCTGGGAGGAAGCGGTACATTCCCACGCCAAATAACGGCAAGACAGAGATGGTTGCTGAAAGAGGAAGTATTCAAGAACGTTGAACATCAGATCAGAGTCATCACACTCAAGAGATCATCACAAGTCATCACGACTAAGTATTTACAAGTCAGCACACGTCAATCTAAATTACCCAGCACAGTGGCGGATCCAGAACACAATTTAGTTTTTTGTATTTTTTTTTTGGGGGGGTGGGGGGGGGGGGCAAAGTAAGTGCGACTGCTCTGTGGCAACCTCGTTATCATGGCTACGATCTTGCTGCGTCATTTTTACCTTCATGACTTGCGCGATCTTAACCCCTGTTATTGTCTAATTTAAATTTGCCATGTATATTATTATTATCGGCACACAATCATTCAGTGCGTTTACCGCGCGAGGCCATATTTAACATTTTGTAATTGGTATTTTATAGATTCAATTCTTTCAAGCATTCTTTCAATGTTGCCCATCCCTCTACAACGTAAGATAGGGGCCTACAGTTTTTTTTGAGAAAAAAAAACCCCGAGGCTTCTAAAATTCATATTGTACAGGTATTGCGACCTCCTGTTTATAGTGCAGATGTCGTACGTCATACATTGTAGTAACTCTCTTCGAACTAGTCACAAGTAAGTCACAAGTAAGTCACAAGTATCTTTCCTATACCTGCCGCAAGCCAAGTCGAGACCAACATCACTTTTGCCCGTCGCTGCGTCATCACCGTTTGGTAGTGAAAAGCATGTACAATTGTACAATACCTGCAAAACCCAAATCAAAATAATCAAACATGAACAAATATCGACAATCTGAGAAACAACATCTGCCTTTAAAACTGTCTCTTCTAACGAAGAAATTCTCCATTTCATTACCATATAGAATTCAAACTTGGCCAGTCCTGGTATTCGGAATCGTTTTACTCGAATCAAGACTACTCACCGGTCGATGGAGACGCAAGCCACGGAAAGAGTAGAAGCCAAACGCAGCGTCTGACTCACAAACGCCGTTAATTGGCATACGGTGTCCCCTAGGAGCCAATTAGCAGCGTCCCCTGACACCAAAGTAATAAAGGCAAAAGGCATGTCGATGGCGCCCCTGAGGAGGTCCGTAGCTGCCATGTTCATCATGAGCATGGCTTGAAACGAAAAATACAAAATCGTACAAACATACAACTCTGGTGGAGTTCTAAACCACAAACCTGTTTATTTCCCACTCATGCATGTTGCACCAAGCCAAAAACTAATATTTTAATTTCAATAAAATGCTATTTGGACGATATGACGACCGTGGTATTGACGATAACCGCATTGGCTGCCACAACTTCGATCAAACAGAACAACTATACAACCTGAAACAATAGGTGCAATGTTGACATATTGAAACGGCTAGAAATGATACGAAAATCACAACCAGCTGTGCTAACTGAATGTTCAACATAAACAAGACTCATCACTAGCACTCGGGATAATAAAAAAACACCATACATTAAAAGTTCAGCAAATAGCACTTCCGAAAATTAGTTGTCAAAATCAGGACAGCAGTGCACAATAAAATTTGTAATGCAGTATTGACTCCGAAGTTTATTATTATGCGCGCGAGCGTTGCGTTATTCTTCCTAGGTTACTTTACAATTCTAACAAGTCATGAATTTGCCTTACTTTTTGGTTTGTACAACTCACCTGTGATTGGTTCTATGTTGCGTGTGTTGTACGTGACCCAGCAGACGCCCATATTGCCAACTATAGACATCACTATCATTAGACTCAGAGCAATAGATTTCAAAGCGAGCACAAACGACATTGTGCTTAATATATTGACCGGTCCAATATAAATTATATATATTGACTGGTCTAGTATAAAAAGGACTATTCTTCAATACTATTTTAAATAGGGTTGTACAGCCAAAGCGTGTATAGTTGCACCGAATGGCATATATACTAACCAAGCCAGTATTGGACCGTCGAACTCGTGTTACAGTTGTGATTATATTGACCAGTTCAATATAAGCGCAGAAATAGAACATGGGTGATGCTTGTATTATTACTGTCATCACGGTACATTGCAGTTACTGAACTAGATCGGTCAGACATCTTTAAGAAAATTCCACTGAAACGATGGTGCATAAAGAATAGAAATCTCCAAATGGAGATCTCCAAGTGAAACTTCAACAAGCAAGTTTCCCAACCGAAGAGCTCAACTCGGACAGCGAAACTACGCAAAATTAAAGTTAAGAAGCTTCCAACATCGAGACGGTATTCTGGAGAAATTGAGAGAAGCTTTGTCCAATTAATGCCGACGAAATGAAGATATCAAAACAACGAATCCTAGAAAGTTAGAATATATGGGGCTATGATGAGAATGTCCCCGTCTTGGCGATACAAAGTAGCGACTGCTGAAATATTGAATGGCGAGGAGTAAGAAATAATCATCTCCAGATTTCAAGACGTCTCTTCCAAGAAGAAACAGCTCCGCCTCAGTGCGAGAATTGCTTCGCTTCTTCAACTATAGAGAACTCACGTGACCTGACACTTCCTGCTGCAGACAACTTATGATATACATGTAACTCGCTTTGTTTCCAGTTTGTGTATTTCTCTAATTGTTTCCAGAATGTTCTTGTTGACTTCATTAAATCCGGCTTTCTCAAAGCACGACACATGTTTCATGAAGCACGTACAGTTTTATAGAAGCCCTTCAAGAAAGAATAGAAGTCGGGTCCCAATCTACGAGACAGCTTTCCCATTAGTCCTAAAATCCATTAAAATATCCTGTATGAATGTAAAGCCGCATCCGAATCTCGTGTCTATGGCTAATGTCTCTGTTTGTCCATTACAACTACGCGTGGTGTAGACGTAACCGTAGCTCTAGACGCCCGTTTTGGGCACGGCTTAAAGCTGGAGATTGCACATGTACGCTCACGGCTCTGCCTTAATTAAAATGCGCGCATATTAAATCAACAAATTCCGGCTTATTCTAGTCTACTGTTGTTTGCCTAATGGGAAGACATTTGGATAATGGTCGTAGTTTTCCGGTTTCTTATGACGCGTGGTAGCGTCGCCTTGGTAGCGATGGAGTACATTTGTGTTTGGATCTAGACATTATTAAAAGTCGCAGGAGTTTATCTTCGATATATAACAATATCTCATCAGTTCAAGAGAAGAGAAAGAAAAAAAAGGGAAATCTAGTAAGATTTGTTTCCACAATATATGAAATATTCGAGAACTGTTTTCAGATGGATAAATACAATGTATGCATAATAATACTAGCAAAAAAGTGTTTTAGTTCAACGGGAAAATGTCCCGGCTTTCAATTATTGTTGCCTTTGTTATTATACCCAGCACGATATGTGACGTGGTGCACCCCTCCCCCACCCCTACATAATCAAGATGATATGGGGAAATTTGTAATGTCTCCCGATATGGGGACATTTCATAAATCAATTTGTTCCTCTACTAATAATACTATAGCATCTTCTGAACTTATTTTTTTTTAAATAAAAAAATGGCCGATTTCTGTTTTAATGCAAGGGGTTAGCATAACCCTTCTTTTTAAACAAAATTTAATATCATCCTACATGTATATGAAATCCCCAAGGTTACGGGAACAGTGGCCAACACAAACCTTAATGGAAAATCATGGGCACACAATGATAACATTGGATACTTGGCCATGCAAACAAAATCGGGGGAAACTTCGAGATGTCCGTAAAGTGGGCTAAACATTTTGATCAAGGGTTGCCTAGCGTGGGGGACTTAAACAAGTTCAAGGAAATTCCCAAAATTGTTGGTAAGAAAACGTTTTGACGTAGAAGTTATTGCAAACAAGAATAATTCCCTAATTATGTAAATGTTACTTACCTGCAATTGAATTTGTTTTCTCCTATTTTCATCTGTTTCAGATCAATCGCCTGCCAGGATTTTGTTTTGTTTTTGTTTGTTTGCACTCCGGTTTCTCCCTTCACTTTACTTTTACACCCCTTACTTGTGATACTGTTACCCACTCTCCCTTCTCCCCTCTCCCCATTTATTTTGTTAGTTCTGTAACGAAACCCCTCAGAGTTCATTTCGTCAGTTATATACAATTGTTTTTTTACAAACCCGTTTCTTGCTCTATATGGTTACTATACAATAATGAATGTTTACGAGTGCGATGGTAAGAATAATTTCATGAGGTGACGCTTGGCATGTTCTATTTAGGTAATAACAGTGCGAAGACCACTGTTATTACCTTTAATAAATACCTTTTTAACGAGAAAAATTGTGAAAATGCTCCAAATTTCGTGACTTTTCTTTCGGCGATATTTCCAGCGTTTTGTGTTCATGTTTAGGGGCCATGTTTTAGCTTATGCATGGTACCCTGTCTCTTCAATATGTGTTGTTATTATTACGCATACTTTGAGACCACACTAGCTGACCACTGATGCCCACCGTGCATAGCAACGCGCTAGCGTTAACAGACGACACGCGCATTTTGAAAAATGCCGCGCGTATAGATACAAACGTTCTACGCGTACATTTATAGCGCGCAGTATCAAGATTTGACGCGTCCTTGTTACAAGTTACAGTAGAACTGTTGCATTCGGCCAATCATTGGCTTACATGATGCTTACATTTATAGCGCGCAGTATCAAGATTTGACGCGTCCTTGTTACAAGTTACCGTAGAACTGTTGCATTCGGCCAATCATTGGCTTACATGATGCTTGATTAATGCTGGTTCAGGGAACATTTATTCGCTTCTTCTTGAAAGCCATGATATTACTACCTGATAATCCACTCCGCGTGATCGAGTCTCGACCAATCAGAAGCCAGCAACTCTCCTAGGTATTTATTATTCCACGATAATAAATTATTCTTTCCATCGCACAAATGTGAAACATTCATTATTTGTTTTATACAACGCCTGAATAAATCCCCGTCATCTGATTGGTAACTTGTAAACGCGCGCGCGCACCATTTGATAGAATCATGTGATAGAACGTTTTGGGCGGTGCGGGTTCGCGTCGTATGATGGATCGAATAATGCAATGCCCGTGATCGACGATCAACCAATCGGATGGCGGGGATTTATTCAGGTGTTGTATAATTGCACATGTCAGCCATTCATTTTAAATGCAGTGTGAGCGACGCTCTCCCCCCGAAATATACCCGCCAAAATTGTAACCCGGCTACTTGCAAAGGAAACACATTAATGTGACACGATCAACCGGAATGAGTCGGATGTCGGCGAATCCCAACAAAGTTTTAATCAGAACCGTGTTCTTCGTTGGTATTTAAACAAATGTACATAACTCGACAACAAAACATCGTATCGACATGGGGTTTTCAGATTTTAAAACGTACAGATGACCTCTTTAAAACTACATGAAAACTCATTTTTAGACCGGGGCCGACATCCGACTCATTCCGCTTGATCGTGTCACAAATTAGGATAACAAAAATGGCTGGGGCGAACCAATACAAATAACAAGAAGAAAATACAGAACTTACGTACAGAAAGAAAACGGCAAGAACATCTGACCGTTCTCTCTGCGTGTCCTACCGTCACAAAATGTACCTCTCGAAATTACTTGCGCTACAGTTTTATATGCTTGACTAAGAGCACTAATTCTTTCTGGAATGCTTCTAGAATTGATATGCTAATTACTGGTACATGTGTATATGCTAATAATACCAGGCCAGCCTTATTACAATAATAACAGACCAATGAAACTAATTATTCCCCTGGTCTAGAGCAGTCACTTCAAACAATAATAATGAGATTAACTGGCTGAATATTCAGCTGGCAAACCAACCAACCAGCTTGGACTGTTCCATTTACAGTAACCGAACAGATAATGGTATATTTTTAAATTAACCAAGAAAGTAAAATGATAAGGGGGTGCTAATTGTACCAAAGGACATTTGCATGTACACACTATGGGGTACAAAATGTGCCAAAATATAAAATTGAAGCCAATTTCGTTACGCTTCTTCCCTGTAATATTCACCCTGGTCCATTTTTCTTGTGGTTACACCCCTTCTGTGTTTGTTCCCCACCCAGGTTTTCACCCCCTTGGTCTGTCTTTGATCCTACCCACTCTGACGTCTTACATTCCTTGGCCTTATCCTCCTTTTGTTAGTTCTTCCACCCCACTTCTGTATCCTCTTTTGTGTTTCTTTTCCCAACCCTGTTATGCATGATGCTTGCATGTCCATTTAATATGTTCGTTTCATGTACACTGCCATTTTGTCTCTGAAGAAGATCTTGTTAAGATTGAAATATTAGGCCCTCTTAACTTCAGGCCACTAAACCAGTAACCAGTAACCAGTTAAGCAGTTAAGCAGTTTGCAGCAGTTTTTAATCTTATTTTACCTGCAATTTTAACCAGTTTTAATCTTATACCTGCAATATAATTATATGAGATAATAGAGGAAAGACTCTGTCTTATTTATGTGTGGACTGACTGCGTTACAAAGGGACATAATACAAACTGGGTGAGTCTCTCCGTAATTAGCGAAATATAATAAATTATTGTTGGGGATTTACTTTAAAAAAATTACGAGTCCGGATTTCACAGTCTCATTTTTACAGCCAGCATTGTTAAATAGCGCCACCATGCGTTACAATCTTGACATCGCACAATATGAATATTTGCACGTGTACGTGTGATGTTGGCGTTCTATATTTCTGTATGTTTACTCGTCACAGAAGTAGAACTTCCGAGTGGAACTGGAACTTGGAAGGAGATTTCTTCTTCAAGGTTGTCAAATATTTAAGGTAAGAACTGTTTTGGTCTAGTGCCTCTGATATTGGAATGTACGGTAAGTTTCACACAGTGAAGAGGAAAACGGGTTTTCTGTACTTTTCTTTGCAATTTCAAGTTTTGACAATTTCAATTTCGGTCACAAAAATATAACAGTCCAGTGAACCAGGCTAGCTGTACATTTTGTACATGTTTATTGAGGCGGTCATACTCACTAATCACCGACAACACACCGACAACACATCCAAAACATATTCTATATTGACAAAAGAGGTATAATTACGATACAAAAGAGTGTCACTCAACATGAGGTTACAAAGCCTACATTTGTGAAATTTCTCTCTGTCGAGTGTAAGTGTAATTTACTGTACATATTCTGAGAAAATAAAATTCTAAGATTAAACTTTAAGTTTAACCTACTAGTACTAATTTACTATAAATACATGTACTACTATTTTATGACAATTAATTTTCAAAAATATATCTCTGAGGTGCCTTTTTGAATTTGTTCGTTTTCTTTACAATGACAGCCCAAACAAATAATTTGACAGGGAATCTACAAAAGGTTTATAATAATAATAATTTGGTTGATTACTTTTTTGGTTATACAAAAGTTACAAAAAGTATACTTCCCTTTAAACTGGAGTTAAAAATAGCAATGATGAATAAATGGAGGGTTCTGAAAGTAACTGTTGCAAATTTTTACGATACAAACAAATTTATTTTGAATACAGCATGTCTTGAAACCAAAAAATAAATGTGAAAAAAACATCTGTTTGGAAAGAGTAGTTTAATGTACATTTATGTGTAAACAAGTTCAGTTGCACTGTGCAACAGTTTGCCGGGAATGAAATGAGTTTTACAGATGGCAAACTTTGGTATGTACCGTACATGTCAACTTGTGTATGTGTGCATTCAATGTGCATGTAAAAAAATAAAGATTTCCTCTTCCAAATGATAGATGTTTACCAATTTTTTTAAAATTTAAGTGTGTTGAAATCCTGAGTCATGTTTGCAAAAAAACAGAGACAAATTTGCATTCGAAGATTAAGTTCACTTGCCAGAAAAACAATTCTATCCCAGATCTGACGTTCGAGCAAAGCCTGCGTAGAAATGCAAAACGCTTGATCAGATAAAAACCTGTCCTTATCTTTCATCAGAATCAAGACTTTTTACAATTTTCCCAGACTCTTTGCATAACACCTTTACCAGTGCCCCCCCCCCCCCCCCCCCCAACTTCTACATTCCTGTCGCGATCGCCTAATCTCAGAATCTAGTTGACTCGGACTGTGAAACACATTTTCCAAGCTGAACTTTTCTACTAAAAGTCGCTACATGTTTTGCATACACGTTAACGTACACGTTGTTAATGAAGTGCATTTTTCCTTGTTCAATTTTGCAGTTTGTTTTTTTGATGACGCTATTAATTGCAAACATAATTTCATGCATCACTTCAGTAATTTTTGTCTGGGTCGACGACAATTTGCAAAGCAGCAGTCTCGAGGTTTTCAATTCTGTACTTCACTGCCCCCCCCCCCCCAATAACTTGTTTACAAGTTCAGCTCTGCACCCCTGTTGTTCCATTGCCTTTGTGAACCGAAGGAAAAGTAAACCCCAACGGCCAAGTTTTCTCTGTCGGTCTGTCGTCGGGGGATTGCTGAATAAGTACAATTTGTATTTGTTCCGTCAAAAAAAAAAAAAAAAAACCGAACAAAAGGTATTGTAGCCTTGGTTAGGGTTGAATTGAGTTGTTCATGTTGCGTGCATTAGCCATGCTTTTGGCTTTTTGAGAAGCTGAAAGAAGGAGCGAGTGAGTTTACACAAAAAATTATAAAAATAACTAAAATTTAAACGTTGCAAGTCTGGCTTTGTCTGACTATATTCCCTGTCAGTCACGGATCACTTGCGGAACGTTTTATAGCAAAACATGTTTACGTAGTTTCTGGCAAATCCAAAATGTTGTCATGATTGAGATCATTTTCCGTACTTGAAGTGGAACTAAAAGAAGGGCATTTAAGTATTCATAGAAATAAACAAAATTAATATTTAGCTTTTTGAGAAAATATTAGTTATTTTATCTTGCGGATAAAGTTAGAGTACACCATTTGCAAACATAAAAAAAACCACTGTATTATTATAAAATTCTATCTTTTTAGAACGGTCACAAGCATCCTGTGAATCATTGCACTTGGTGAGCTGTCATTTTCAAGAATAGTTGATATTTTGTATCAATTTTTTAACAGAGGTTGGCTCGAGCATCTTTTGAAAATATTAAAATAGTTTTCTATAAATACTCATTACTGTAATAGTAAGGGGAAATCTTGAACCCAATTACATGTCCTTTGCATGGGTTTCCCCTTGAGAAACAATTAGATCCCTGTGAAAGAGGTTGACCAGTCCAGTCTATTCCCATTCTACGAAGAGAGATTAATATAGAGCATAGCCAGAGGTTGAATTTGTCACCATTAACCCAATTGCTCCCTTGGGACGGAGGTTGAGAATTTCTAGTACATTCCCGACAATGAACTTTTGACCATTGGTAGACTCAGACCCCGGCTCTGCTTGGGCGAGTTTGTAATTGCTGTGACAGTGTCAGTTTATGCAGACAGGGGATCTAGATAAAACAAAATGATGAGGAAGGGGTAGGGGAGGGGATGCATCAGCAGGGTTGATAATAAGAAGTTGATGGAGCAAGGGGGGGGGGGGGGGGGGGTTGATATTTTTATATTGTATCTACTGGTAAGTAGTACATGTACGTACAATAATTTAATCTGGATGTTATTAGGAGCTACATGTACTGATAATTAGTCAGAACAATTTTGATGCCATTTTTTGTATTTTTCCACCTTGGTTAGAAGGAAGGGATTGTGTTCAAACTAAGCTGAAATGTTTGCTAACCTTTTTCTGAAATAAACATTTCCTGTGAGGGCCACTATAACGTTTGTTCATAGTGACAGGCTTTCTTCACCCAACTTTAAATAAACTCCGCTGGGTTCTCCTGAAAACAGTGGACTCTATTTTTCTGGTTGTCCGAATTCACCCCATTTTGATTTTCCCCCAGAGATTTTTCCCAGAGTGAACTTTTTGGATTGTTTGTCTAGATATCATGTTATTTTAGTCCGAACGTTCGGACCCACTCTCAAAACGTCTGACAGATTTATAACTATCCAAACTCTAGATTCTTTATACCGACTTCTAAAAAAAATTGGAGTTGGGGAGTTGGGGAGTGCTAGTGAGTTAGAATCAGCTGGTATTCATGCAAAACAAACACTGTCGGACTGCGTGTTTATTCAGGAGAAAAACACTTGTCAAAAGCGGGCATTGTCGGCCTAAGTACACATTTATAACAGTACTTCGATATGCGATTTGGACCAGTAGACGTAAACTGGTGAATTGGGTTCTCGCAGCGTGTGAAAGCTTGCCACACCGCTGTGCTGGAACCATAAATATGTCCAACTAGACAGTCTGGAATTGGTACACAGGGCTTATCTGCCAAAATCCTCCAAAATGAGTGGATGTATTCTGATGAAGTTGGGAAGATTAGGGTGTTTAAGTTGCCATCAAAAAAATATAATTGATTTAATTATAATAAATAAATTTAAAAAAAAAAATTACAATTAAAAAAATAAATATATAAATACTTATTAAAATTGTCTGTACAAAATTAAATTGGTTTGCTGAAGAGCCTGAGGAAGCAACTTAAAACTGTTGATCTTGTTCGCTTCAGGACCAGCAACTTATTTCTATCCAGGTATCCCATGCCAACAATGGAATTGCAATTATCCTGATTCTACGGTATCTTACAGCCAGACAGATAACATTGCCTCATCCTGCGTTCTTCACACATTATTACCCCCGTTGACGCTGCTAAAGAGACTCTACCCCCCTCCCCCCCCCCCCCCCCCAACAGGTGTTCCGGTTCCTATTGTTCGGCCAGAGAGCACCCTCCAGAACCAATCTTGTAGCAGACAATGCAACAATGTTGAACTGTGTGTTACGCAGAAAATGTCATGCCACAAATAACAGGCTGAATGGCGTAGGAGATCGGAATTTGTTTTGCGAGATAACCGGTCCAGAAATATTTGTGCAATGTTGGGTTACACTGGGGAGATAACGAGTTTGGATTGACACCGGCACCTAAAACAAGCACAAGCCTTGTACATTGTAGACCCGGTAGTTTTTGTCTAGCTTGCAAAGTTGCAGTCACTCTAAAAAAATTAATAATATAATAATATAAACTTCCATTTAACAACCCACGTTCCCCCCAAAACCAAAAACATAACTCAAAATTGGTTGAGTTGAAAAATCTACAATTTTCTAAGTCTTCCTTGCTTGTGTACAGTACTTGTGTAAAATTATTGAACCGGTCATTCGCAGTACATAACTTATGACTGGTCCTCCGCACCTTACCCTCGGCAGACGAATTAATAACGTCTCAATAAAAATCAAAGATTTTGATCTTGAATTCCTGACAAAAGACTGAACAAAATGCCACCATGTGAGTTTTTTGCCCAAGTCCCTAGCATGTACTTTCCTTCACCCTGCTTCTTTAACCCCTCATAGCTGCGGTCTTTTATTTCCTAACTATGCACCCCTTTCGTCCCCTCGGGTTAACGACAACTTCCTTAGCGATCGATCGTTGGAGGCTTAGGTCTACATTTCCCACTCGGTTAGTTTCCCCCTCGCTGTTTTTATTTCTTGGTGATTTTTTCTCCGTTTTTGCTGGAGGGTTTTTTGACACTGCTGCAGATCCCCCATCGGCTCGGCCTATTGTGTCTGACCCCATGTGTCCTGTGGACCGCTTGTCAACAATTTGAGAGGCTTATGTTGAACTGAAGACTCGAAAGAATAACAAGTATTAGTGGTTGAGTTTAAGGCTGTGTCCAAAACTGGCTTCTAGAGCTATGGCTACATTGTCAGCCTGCTTGTAGTTGCAATGGTCGAAGACCTAGACGATAGCCATAGTCAAGAGATTCGAATGTGGCCTACGGCTGTGTCCAAAACTGGCTTCTAGTGCTACATGTATAGCTACATCCATTGTCAGCCTATGAAAAAAACACCTCAAATTGACAATATAAATCACTCCTTAAACTAAATGAACCTGCATTTCAATTAAGCTAAACAATCTGGTGTTCATTTTCCAGCAAATGGGACGTCTCCTTTCACAATTCCATTTCCACTCACCAGTCACCACTTAATGAGCCATGTCATTGCCAACTTTAGAAGAAATATATCAATTGACACAATTTCTGTCTCCCATTCTGTGAATTTCAAACCAGAGGAACAGACTGGTAATGTCTAAATAGCAGAAATCAAAACGACCAGAAAATTGGTGTTTACCCTAGTTGGCCTCGTCTGTACCTATGCCCTTTGCGGCCCGGAGATTTGTAGAATAAAAAAAAGACCTGTGATATTTGTAAAGTAGGCAATTTGAGCGACCGTAACACGCAAAGTTTCAGCTGTACAAATACCAGTAGCGGGCTTGTTGAGAGAAATGAATCACGCATGTTGTATTTTGGTTTTGTTGTAATTTCTACATTTTCTGTCTCTCGGGTTTCATACATGTCAGAGCGACAAACTAAAGTAGAACACATTTTGTATGTATTCTTTTTTTTAAATTGTATGCAAGACTAACACAGTTTAAATTGTCACATTTGAAGGAACTGATTTTGTACTTGTAGAATTAACTTCTTACGCATTTGTACAACTCTGATGTGCTATGAATGCATAATAAAACAAAGATATGGCTAGTGGTTTCATAATCCTCTCAATTATCACCCCATTGTCAACCAGAATGACTCACAAACTATTGCCAGGAGGCAACTCGTACAGTTCACACATTATCTCTCTTCCCAAATGAGGTTCGGAGATTGCATGACTATAATCTCTCCGACCTAGGATGCCAAGACTTCCTCAGAGGGAGGGAGGAACAAGCTGTCAACACGCCTCTCTTAAGTGGTAGGAAGGATTTGTCTCCAAGATAGCCCAGAAGGCAGGGACTGAAAACATCCCCAAAAATCTCTCAACATTTCCAGGATAAAGTCTAGAACCGCGGGCTTCATATTTTTCTCCCATTAACTTTCAGTTTCAATTTTTGTTATCAGCGTTCGGCATCTTGGGTAGATGGAGGCAAACAATGAGTGTGATTTGGGTTAATTGGCTTGCCTAGGGACATATGATGGATCCTGCAGCTGGATTCGAACCCTTGACCCTCTGAAAGCAAACCACAATATGCCAGTCTCTAAGATGGAAATTAAATCAAGCAGGGATGTACAGTAGTCGAGTCGGTCACAAATCCTTTCAAATCCATCACAAGTCCTCTAGTTTTCATCAAGCTAGTTTTGTGTCACAAGCAAGTATTCCTTTGTCATTGTTAATCCAGTTACTTATGACTAGCTTTATGAAAGGACTTGTGAAACAACTTGTGAAACAACTTGTGAAATGACTTGCAGGGACTTGCTACAACTTTGAGATCAAGGCACATGTATTGCAGTTTTGCTCAGGGGAAATGAAATCTGTCATTTGTCCCCGACTCCAGGAGTACATTTTTGGCAGGTGGTTTTCGCAGGTGTAGCCGTGGGGACGCAACCCCTCCCTCCCCCACAGCTTGCTTCCTCTGCACTGGTGACAAGTTGGCAAAGAACGTACAGGTTGTTCCTCTCCTGAATGGTATTTTAAAATTAGGATTTGATTTCCGGTCCAATTTTGTTCAGTAAAATGCTGTCGCTAACCCGAACACCTGTGATCAAGCCCTTATTTCACTATTTGTGATTTTGCAAAATTACATTATTGAAGTTAGTACAGCTGAGGTTTTTTCTTTTCATACTTTGTCCCCCACACAATATATTCTGTCTAACTACATGTATCTTATTTTGTTAAGGTTGAAGGGGTAGGGTAGGTTAGGTTGATTCTAGCCCCACCCCTTCTGGGCGCTTGACTGTCCACATTGTATACAGAGTGTATTTAGTGCAGTTTTTATTGCCAGTAGTGAACATGTCTTGTTCATCATCATCATCAATTGATACTTTGAATACAACAGGACATTTTTTGGTTAGTTTAACAAACGGCTGCCGTTCAGTTTAATGACCTCATAATAACCTCAAGTGGCTCATCAGCAGGAAATTCCTCTGACGAACGAAGCTGAAACAGATCAAGAAAGGAAATCCTGAATTTCTTGAGACTGTATCCCATTCCGTGCTCACCGACAGAAGCTCTGAACTGATGAGAAAATGTTTGGACAGCAATTGATCGTTCTCTGCCATTTGGCCTCCGGCTGTCTTGCTTGCGATGGCAAATCATGAACCAACGTCCATAATTGCCTCCAACAAAACCTCGCACATTGGCTGATTGCATCTTCCTCTGGGGCTGAGGGGGGGGGGGGGGGGGGGGGGCTAGGTGAGGTGAGAGATGGGGAGATAGGAATCTATTTCCCCCAGTCCAAATAAACTGAATTCCACCACTCTGTTCTCTTTTCCTACCGGTACCTTCAGTTTTTTCTTCTCTTCAAGTTAAGAATAGTTTTGTTCTCTGGGGATCTTTGAAGATCCATCATGGCTTGGATGTATTGAATTGGATCTATCATTGCTGGGATGGATTGAATTACATGTAGTCTTTTTTTCTTCACCCTGTGATCTCGAAGGCTTTAGTGACAAATGTTATCGTTCTTACCGCATTTCTCACAGGAAGTCTCTATGTTGCATAGAATTGAGAGTGACATGGTTTATAGACAATGTGGTAGCAATCAACTTAAACCAGAAACAGCGAAAAGAGGAACTGTATATGTCACCATTTGTTCTCAATGATAAAGCACTTTTTTCCTGTTGGAATAAACAAAACAGGATTCTAATTACTCATTCAAGACTAACCCTTGCCCCCAAAAACTTGGAACAATTAACTTAAAACCAGAAACATTCGGAGCGACAAAATTTGAATGTCTTTTTTTTCTCGCCGTTGATTGAGCACCTTCCCCATGTTGGTCATTAAGGAAGGAAGTGTTTAAGGGGTGGAGCCTAAGGAGAAGGTGGGGTGATGATGATGATGATGATGCATTTGTAAAGCGCCATCTATCTAGTTGCCTATTCCGAGGCGCTGCCAGGAACACCGGGGCAAACCCCTTCTCTTGCTTAAGGACACACACGTGTCGACACCGGGACTCGAACCCACGCTCTGCGGAACAGAAAACAGAGTTCTTAACCGCCCGACCACGACTCTCCACTCTCACCTGTAATCTATCTCAAGGAGACAAGAAGTGAATGTTTCTTGGGCCGGATCCAGTGATAGTCTTCGTTTTGCCAGAGAGATGTCTGTCTTATCGATGAATTCTGATTTGAATTTGAACATAATGGCGTAACATTTATAACTTGTTATCCTGTATCACTAAAATTTAACAATTTTTTTTTGTAGTATAATTTGTTGAAAAATGTAATGATGCTTTAGGAAAAAATGTAATTAAATGTTTTCTTCACTTGACAAATATATTGAGGACTAGAAAAGTGTTCCTGCACAAATTGTGAAACTTTTCAGACCAATCAAATACCACCCTTATCACAAGGAAGCTCCTTGCATCACTCTAAATCCAACCAGCCAATCAGAAATGGCCATGGTTGTGATGTCATCATTCCTGACAAATCACACACCTTCCTTATATGCCAAGGAAACTTCAACTCCATCCACCAGCCAATCATAAACAGCCCTGGCCATGATGTCATATCTCCTGACCAATCAGACTTGTTATTACTGTGCAGTCCTGTTTGTCAAACTACTATGAGAACCCCAGCAGTGCAACATACTGTAGTCAATGTTTCCCAACATTATCAGAGTTGTTCTCAAGGCCAGGCCACGCCAGTAACACTTGAAACCAATCCCAAAGTGCATTAACGTCTCCTGGTGCCTGCTTTATATGGTCCAACCCATCTCACTTAGTCAGGCACTGACTGGCAGGCTATTGAGTGAAGGGCTAATCTCGACCCTGGCTGAGTGTCAAGGTTCAAGTCCATCCTTGAGTTGCTCAGTAGACAAGTGGGAATGTCAGTGTCAGAGAGAAGTTAGTAGACTATTGGTTATCGTTGGATGGTCGAGTCTGGACTGTCTTGAGATTCAGGTTCATTGCTCTGGTGACTTTAATTTTCAAAAATGTGTTCGTAGATGCTGGAATAATCAAGTTAATTTGCTGTTCTTGTAGTCTGGTTCCCTGACCCTACTTCAGATGAAAAGGAGCACTTTATTGATGTCAGGAATTGTCAGGTCAGGAAACCAGACTTGTACTCTTTTATGGGCCATTTTCCAAACCCCAGCTTTGGCTCCGTCTCTGGCTCCATCACCATTTTCTAACCATACTTTGTAAAGTTTCATCAATGCCTTAGCAGATGGTTCCTAACCGGTTAGAAAATTCCCCTCGAATTATTAATCTCAATCTACAAACTAATCTTCTCATCTTCACAGGAGACAACGCAAGATATCCCTCTAGGCCACGAGGCCAGCTCCTTGGAGAAATAAATCTGCCTTTCACGGAAGCCAGAAATCTGAACACCTTGAGTAATCTGCGATGCATCACCAGCGCTGGGGTAAAAAGAAAATCAATATTGAAGATATGAGAGTAGACAACGAAGATGTCAATCATGAGAAGCGTTAATTAGAGAGCTGTGAGTTCAATGACACCTAGTCAGCCAGGCAAGGGTGAGATTTACTGTTGCCTTCGGGGAGAATGCGTCTTGATTAACGTTCTTACCGTCGGTGTGAAGTTGGTTTGGTTTCAGCTGCTATTTGACAATGTTGTGCTGTCTAGTCACTCACAGAGGTTCATGCCTACAGACCTTGGTACAGGTAAGTTTGTATTTTTTGGCATGTTTGTTTTAGCCATAGACTGAGAGTTTGATGAGGTTTCCCCTTTAAATACAGCCTACTCCTGCTAACCCAACCATTCTGTAAAATTGGTATTCTGTAGTAATTTAAACTTTTCAAAAAGTGTCCAGCAATTATATAGTGCTAACAATTCCCTTGAAATTTCACAAATATTCTTTACATTTATTAGTAATTCTTTAAAAAAAAAATGGCGATCAGTTCATGTTGCATTGGTGATAATTACACCCACAAATGAATTTTTTATTTTTTTAAACTGTATTTAAAAAAATGTATTTTAAGACCATTTCCAGAAATAAAACGACATAGTAAATTCTGGACTTATTTTTTTATACATCTAGAACAACAAAGACCATACTAATCAACAAAGCCCAACATAAATGACCGCTGTTGGGGTTAAACGTGAACCAATCTCGACCATGAAATGATTTATATCCTGTGAAATGTGAGCCAGTTCAATTCATTGCTTTTATAACCAGACATTTGTAATACAATTTCAATATGTCTGGACATCAGTCCATGTTTTTTTTTGTTCAGCATATGTTTTTTGGGGGCAACATATGCTAAACTTGTTCGACCTTCGCAGCAATTTTGTTTTGGTTTGTGACAAATTTGAAGGGTATTTAAGGTCAGGAATTTAGGCTATGGTTAGGTCGCTTTGCAGGGTGCTGTTTCGTGCTTTCAAGAGTACATTGACAGAGTATGTCTGATTGTGGCTATCAGTCGGTGACTTGGTCAGATGTCTTAGTGATGATAATTGTTTGTGACAGTTGGTATTTCTTTTGTCTGGATCTTTAAGTTTGTGCTCGTGGGAGCTAGGAAGTTTAGTAAGAAGGCTTGTGTTGTGATGATTAGGAATGAATTTAGATGTTTTTAATGATTTTTTTTACATGAATGTGTAAGATTTGAAAAATATAATATCAGGTTTATTTAGATGGAGGGCAAAGTCGAACAGAGAATAAATTTTAAACTAGGAGAAAAACAAATCATTAACAATTTTGTATTTTATAATTTTTTTTTTTTAGCTATAGTATATAATTGTATGCAGTGCCAACAAAAATAGCATACATTATTTGTATCTGTTGCCAATTTATAATTTATTTTGTTTAATTCCTGTCTGGCACAATTACATACATTCCAGGCCTGATATGTTTTCCCTCATTTTTTACAATTACAGCGTCTATAATTCAAACCGTATGCATTGAAGCCAGCCAAAATAAACACAAACAAACTGACGAATACTGGTCTCTCTTTTCTTCCCTGTCACGAAATACTCTGCGCTGACACTTTTGTTAGCATCTGGGCTAAAAAAACAAGTCAGAAATGTCAATCGAAAAATATCGCACCGATCATCGGGACAGTGAAAAAAACCTGCTGACGAATAATATTGACTTTGCAGCTCATGGAAGGATAGAGTTACACTTCTAAAAGATAACAGTAAGGTTTTCTCCCCCCCCCCCCCCCTCCCTTCCGCAGAGCAAGGTGCCATTCAGGCAAAATGAGAAAAAGGTGCGGTTTTTGTCCCCTTTTTAAAACTTGTGGACTGGTTCCAAATAATTCCAAAATGCCGTGTGATTTTTAGCTGATGAAATGGTATCGGTTAGAAGAATTTAAGGAAATATTTTTTTTTCTTTTCAAAGTCTGCCTGCAGATACGCTTTACTTATGTGCATGCATAGGCAAAGCATGGGGAAAAGGGATCAAGTTTACGTCAGACTCAGAAATTAGGAGTGGGGAGTGAGGGGGAAAAACATAATTAGAGAGGGAAGACACATCACTGGCTGGGAGGAAAGATGAAAAATTGAGGTTAGGCAGTTGGACATATTTGACACATGGGGGGAAGTATTCCAAACATTAATATGTAGGCATTTATGTACATAAAGCATGGTTCTCTGTACTACCAGTACTGTATGATCAACACAAACAATTGCTGATAAAAAAATTCCCTACCTACTTGTATAATCTCCCCCACCAGCACCACCACTGTACAAGACCCAAAATCTGTTTGCTCTATTTCTCAAAATGTGTGCCATCCACTAATCACTCCATGGTTAGGCATGCTTAAGATTTAGGCCCAGTCATCTTGATACTTAAAATGAAGTAATCCTACTGTTTGTGCCATTAAATGCCTTCTGTTTGTTTCAATCTATTATCACATTGCAACACCATGCACCAACTTGGTTGAAATGACCCTAATCACATTACAAGGCCATACAAACCACAACCTACATTTGCACCTTTTAACTAAGATGTAGGTACCTGGTACTGGTATGTAATTTGCATATAATGCCCTGTAAAGTAAGTATCAACCCATAGATGCCAGTTGGACCAGCAGAACCCTTAAAAGGAACCGCGTACTGGTACATTAATTCTCTAGAATTAGCTTTCTTGACTTTCAGTGAAACTGTTGGTTAGATTTCAATCTTGATAGATCACATACTGAACAAAAGATGTCGTTACCACAACATTTCTGGGAATTGTTAGTTCAAACAGAGAGTGTGGAACAAAAAATTGTGGTCAGCTCACCCTAAAAGAGACCATTTGTGACTTATTAAATAAATGTTAATGGGAACTGAGAGGGCCCTTAAACCCTAACTGAACTTAACCATCAAAATACGGTACATGAACAGCAGTATGTTTTGTTTGATTCTTAAACACCATAAATTCTCCCAATACCTATTCAATCTCAAGTTCCCGAAAGAAATCCAGCGCTCAAAGTATCCCGTTTCACAACAGCCAGAAAGTTTCTAAATGTTATTCTTTCAAAGAATGTTCTGTTTTCTAAATCTGGCCTAGAGTCTGCTTGGGATTGTTGCAAATTGCAGAATGTTCTCACAAACGCGGTGAGCTTCTGTTAAATAACAAATCCTGGACTCGTAACCTCCAGGTACAGTTTCTCTTGTACAAGTGTTGACAAACATTTGATATATCTTGCTTCATGGGTTACTTGCTGACGTGATAATTTTCTATTTTAAAACTGCAGGAAAGCTTTCAGATTTCCGAGACCCACAATGATAGACATTCTTCCTGAGCAGGCGTCCATGAAGGATGGAATTATCTGATTTCCTTTCACTCGCTTTGCTCTGCTCAGTCTGCTGTTCTTGACATTCTTGAAAGTTCTAGATGTTCTTGGAAGTTCTGAAAGTATCCATACAACTCTTCAGCAATTCCCTGTGATATTTGCTTCTTGACTGACAAGCAATAAAATGATGACGCACTGTCGGCGAAACCTGCTTCATATTTCAATACAAAATTTGCTGTGATCAATCACTTTTATTTGAATATCATGTACCATGTCATTGAGGCGCCTGTCGGAAACTATAAGTCTGGCATTAAGAAATTTGATATTTTTCTTGGGTTTGATTAAAAAACTAATTAGTTTGAAGTGGTTTCAGTTTTGATGAAGAATCTGTTTTGGATGGGTCTCCAGTTACTAAAGATTTTGTTCAGTTTCAATTAAGCACTCAACTAATTATCGCTGGCCGTGGATTATCAGTGGTTTCAAGAGCTTACATGTAGGTCCCTAGTAACTAATGCTGGTAATAATTTGTGCTTTCTGGAAAATGTGGTTTCTGTTGGCAAGGACAACATTCCCATGTGTGGTTTTTTTTAAGATTGAGGAAAAATCAAAGCAAATTTAATATTGTACTCGCACGTAATTTGCCATCATATTTATATTTACCCTGATCCAACTCTCTTGTATGGGTCATAGGTCAAGGGTCATATGCCTAGTTCCCCTAGTTACCGTAGTAATCACAAACTGTTTTTTTAGTTCTGCGAATCCATGAGATCAGTGAAGAGACAGAGTGGGGAGTTATCTTGATTCAATGTCTAGCTGGATTATATAAACCTCCCCCTTCAACAAAAGTTGTTAAAAAAGTGCATATTTTGCAGCTGCCAGGCAGTTCCCCCCATACTAAGACTGCCAGAATAACAATACCTGTAAACGACCTTCTGACATACCAGTGTGCTCCCAGCAACCCCCTCTGGTTGCCCCAAACTCTGCTAATGCCCCAAACAAGTGACAGCAATGCTGGATGAACATTACAATTTCTGACCCCACAACTCAAAAAGGTTCACATGTACTTGACATCCTTAGGCATGTGTTCCCAAAGCGAGTTTCAAACGGTCCCCAAGCGAGTTACAAACGCAAGCGAATGCGATCAAAGCTTCACACTTTGTTGATGTTTTGTTGCTGGGCCAGCCTGGTGACCTCTTTGTACCTATGGTGAAGAGTGTTGGGCAGTGCTATTGTATAGGGTTACCCTGCAACGCGCTTGAATAGAGTGCCTGGAGTGCTGTGGCCTTGTGGTCTGGAGCACTGAATTTGTGGTCTGTGGGTAATTCTGTAATTCTGCAGGTTGTGGGTTCGAGTCCGGCCTGGGGTTGTGCGTGTGCCCATGAGCAAAGTGTTTTGTCACCCTTTGCTTCTCCCTACCCAGGAGTAAATGGGTACCTGTGAGGGCAGAGAACATAAATTGTTGATTTGAGCTGCTTTGCGCTGAAATGGCAGCATTGAGCTGTAAATTTCCCGGGGAGCTTAGATTTTTGTTAATTATGTCATTAGCCCAATGAGCAGGGTAATAATGGCGTAGCCCCTATGGTACCGTTAGAACAAATTTTTGAGCAATATTGGCCGTTTTATATCTCAAATTGTTGGGTGTGCTTCTTTGGCATGGCTGCTCTGTGGTTGTGCCATGTATAGACATGTTAAAATTGTAATTTTATCCAACATGGGTGGTGTAAAACACTTTAGCAGTCATCCCATGCAATCCCTGGAGCATAATATGGAATAACTACACTTCATCACGTCACTTTCCATGCATGTACCTTGTAGAACACCTGTTGCTGAACTTGTTGTAAACACTGTCAATTTGGAGAGGAGAAGATATGAATTACTGGACAACAAGGGAAGGTGAGCTTGCCTCTCAAACTGACCCCAGAACACATGAAACTGAAAGTCTAGATTTAGCCCATAAAGGTGTAGGATCAAGCACACCCATCTAAACAGGCACACAAGGGTAGCTTTGCAGAGAAGAGATAAATAGCCCCAGCTAAAACCCACACTAAAAGTTGAAAACAATTAAGAATTGACAAAACCGTTTTATCCCTGACAAAGGCGTTTTATCCCTGACTAAGGTGTTATCCCCTCTTTTTATTTGTGCGACCTACAGATTTGTTTAGCAATCTTGTGGGTGATTGCAGATTATTGGGAAGACAGGACACAATAGTTTTGCTCCTTTTGTTGGAATGGTTAAGTCTCGATTGGGGTCATCTTTTAGTCTGGTTATTTGTTGTTGGTTTGGAGAGGCAAGTTGGGACAAGTTTTGTTGATGTAGATGCATTGGTAGCCGGTATTTTGTGAAGAGGCAAAACTGTTTGGAGAATGCGATTAATTCCCAAACTGGAAGCCATTTCAAAAGCTTTTGGGTTTTAAGCAGCGAAATGTCACCTCCCCATTTTCTCCTACATGTACCTCTCCTTCCCCACTGGACAAAGCAAACACTTTAGTATCATGGCTTAAATCCAGGACCATTCTCTAGAGATTATCTCTAGTTTCTCTCCAAATAATCACTCCTTTCATCACCCCCTTTTGAAAAGTAAAGAAAAGACCCTATCCATAACTACCCCATAATAAGTGGTTCTTAGGACCCATCTTGATAAGAGGATGCATTCTTTAGTGATGTGGATTTTCTTGTGATGATTCATCACTCATCAGTACATGTATATAAAGACCCATCAGGGAGTACAATTAAGACTGAGGTAAGTTAACATGTTGTGTGCTTTTAATGGTAAATACAGTGTATTATTACAATGTATACAATGTATTATTACAATGTATACAATGTATTATTACAATGTATACAATGTAGCAAATAGTTTGTTACTGCATTGTGCATGGGTTTGTACACTGGTATCTGGTCTTGGAGGACAGTTTTGCAAGAGTCAAAATGTCAGCCTCACAAACATTTACAATTTGTACTTTTATTTCTATTCCGTCAGTAAGGAGTTTTCTTCATTTCTCAAGATTGAAGATTTAACAAAATCCATAAAAAAACTAGATATTGTTTTCTGCGGTGAGATACTGGTAATAACTTTGAATCTCAAAAAACAAAAGTTTACCAGTGATCTGGCGGTCATAGGTTCAAATTCTACCTCTGCCAGTTTTCTTTGTTCACATTTAAATTTATATTTGTTTCTTGCACTACTTATTGTCACCATCTTCCAAACCAAAGAAGTACAAACAATGAATATCATCTACTGGTAAATGCTTCAGTCTTTGATAAAAATCTATTTATCACCAAAAATAAATCATGTTCACAAACTTTAGACCAGTTGCAAGATTAACTGGTCTAGCATTTCCAGCATTGATTCATTCCAGAATAGTTACAATATACACAAACTGTAGAGTGATAATAGATTGATTAGTTCATAAGGCCAGGTGGGTATGTGATCATATAAATTCAAAGAAATTGAAATGAAGAAATTCAACTTTCAGTGACCTTTCTTTTCCTGTTGTAAATCAGGGAAAGTTTGCAATCACTTGGTGTTCATTGTTTGTCTGAGAAGTTGAGGTGATTGACCTGAAAACCACTAATCCCTAAAGGCTTGCTAGGTCAAAGGTCAAAGTTCAAGAGTCGAGATGTAAATTAAAGTGTGGGTTGTGGTACAGCCAAGGTTGTTCGATTGTGGGTTAATTATTTTAGAACATGGGTTGAGGAAAGTGGTGTGGAGAGGGTTGTTTAATGAGCTTAGAATATTAAGTTTTGTTAGCTTGTGTTTTTATATAATTTTTTATTTTTTTTGAGGGGGAGAACGTTTTACAATCCTTTAGTATTTTTAAAAAAATCATTCTCGCACTGTATTTTGAACACATGGGAATGATGCATTGAATCCTATGGAATTTCAGGGTGTTTTTTTTTTTATTTGGCAGTAAAAACGATCTGATATCAACATCATAAAACAAAAATTCTTGACATGTTCATATATATCTGCTGATTGGAGATAAGAATTGCTGGACAAACTATCGTAGTCTTTGAATTGTAATTGACACTGCAGTGTGTTTGTGCATATCACTGTTGACAAATTTATGATCGGCAAATCAAATGAAGCAAGATTTGTGTTCCGGTGTGAAGGAATTAAAGTATGATTTATCTATCGCAAGGCTGTTTTCAAAATGCTAACGACTCAAAAAAATGTGCACAGCTGTGGGGGCAGTAAAATGATCGGTACAGGAACTTACATTCTAAATGGATGATTATGATGAATTTAACACTGGTACACATGTACAATGTAGGTATGGCACCCGTGCTTCAATTTAATAATACCTATAATTGGCTGTTAATTATGGCCGAGGGTAAGGCAGCTGATTGGAGTACCAGTCTAGTCACGGAATGGTGACGTCACAGGCTAATTCGTGTATGTTTCCACCATTAGTGGGGGCCTTTGTTGATGCATGAAAGCCTCGTAGACAAACAAAAACATGTACATGTACTTCTGCACAAAGTTGAGTTGCACACCACAAAAATACAAACCACGACGAAAAAACGTTTTAACAAAAAATCAAAATGCCATCCTTTTATTAATATTTTATTTAACTTCTAATGATGTTTAACAACTCGGATGTAAATTTTAACAGAAGTTTTCTTTAATAAGAATCGATACCCCCTCCCTGACAAAAAAAATGAGAACATCAGATGCCATGGTGTTTAAAGCCGATTTATACTTCAGCAAAACAAAGTTCGATGAATCATTTCTTCTTAAAGGATCACAGAAATAGAAAATAAAAAGTACTT
The DNA here is from genome assembly GCA_037893245.1 of Crossaster papposus. Classification (NCBI taxonomy): domain Eukaryota; kingdom Metazoa; phylum Echinodermata; class Asteroidea; order Velatida; family Solasteridae; genus Crossaster; species Crossaster papposus. Next base: position 29,119 of record JBAIAA010001610.1, read on the forward strand.
ATATGATATAAAACATAGGTTACAGTATTAATACACCCAATACAAAAAATTGTGTGTGATTTTAGGGTTATTTGAACCATTACAAATTTCAAATTTCTCTTCGATCGCCCCGCCCAGAAAAATTCCTCCTTTGACAGAATGCCTGGATGTCGAAGTCGTGACGTCACGTAAAGAATAGCTTTATTCGCGATTGATTGCGATCGCGTGGTTACGTATGTACGCACGCGATCGCGATCAATCGCGAAGAAAGCTATTCTTTACGTGACGTCACGACTTCGACAGGAGGAGTTTTTCTGGGCGGGGCGATCGAAGAGAAATTTGAAATTTGTAATGGCTCAAATAACCCTAAAATCACACACAATTTTTTGTATTGGGTGTATTAATACTGTAACCTATGTTTTATATCATATAAGTACTATTTATTTTCTATTTCTGTGATCCTTTAAATCATTGTAGTAACTACATTGTGTGTAACTGCCTGGAATACAAAATCCACTTTTCAATTATAGCTTTTATTACTCATGCTGTTAAATTTCCCAAATTGTCTCTTTTTGAACACAATAGGATGGCACTAGACCAAAGTGGTTGAGTTTGAATGAATGGTTGTGTCAAACTATGGCATCATTGGTTGACTGGCTGAATGGTTGTGTCAAACAAACTGTCCATGGCATCATCTATTGACTGAAAGAAATGCTGGTATTAAACTGGCTAGTAAATGCATTGAAGGGATGAGTAGGGATTAGTGTGGGATGGCATTCTATAGGACAACAGTATCATGAGTCATCTACTGAGATGAATGGCTAGGTGCATCCATACAAGATGGCAATATTTGCTCAAGGATTATCTCGCCAATGCAAAGGTGACTACAACTTACAAGTAGTACAACATTTAAAGTAAGCCTACTCAGAATGAGTGATGTAACCAAAGGTGAGTCGCAAGGGCTTCACAATTATTACCCCTGTTCATAGGACCATGAGGCACTGGTCTGCAGCCGAGTACTTGTACAGCAAATTTGTGTCTCTACCTTCACTGGTACCCATTGATACTCCTGGGTGGAGAGAGGCATTTGTCGTAAAGTGTCTTGCTCAAGAACACAAACGCCATGTAATTTGGTCTCTACCCTCACAGGTACCCATTTATACTCCTAGCTGGGTGGACAGCCAATTGTACTAAAGTGTCTTGCCCAAGAACACATGCCATGTTTCCATCAGGTTAGTCTCCTCCTCAAGGCCACTTTGTCGCTGACATGTGGTCAAAGTGGTATACACTAGTCTGAGAAACAAATCAGTAAATTAAAAATAGAATGGAAAATGTTTGACTCCCAGCTTGTCATAATTTTACTGTTACAGTACTTAACAATATTTTCACCTTTAAAACTTGCCAAAGTTTATTTTCCAAGATGGTGATTTTTCTTATTCTGTCATTAAAATGTTTTTTAATTTGTTTTCGTCTATCAAAACTGTCTGCAGACTTTGTCCATTTAACTTTTGTAGCCCCCAAGGTTTGTGGATTGGGTTAGGTGGGGTACACAGATGTAAAATTGATAGATTTCCGGTCACGCCTGCCACTGGAAATTAGAAAATTGGCAGCTTACTTTCCAAATTGAATTAGGAAATTGAAAGGTTTTGTGCATTTTGTTTAAAAATAGTTTCTGCGGTTTTTGAGATTTCCTGAACTGACTATGAATTCAATAACACTGCATGTACACCACAACAAAAACTTCTTTTTTTATTTCGATATCCTACTAAAGTTAGACACTGTAACTTGTGGCTCCACACTTTGAAAATCAATTTGAAGCTTTCGAACCAAGCGTAAGACAATTTTAATACCCAAACTGTAACAGTGTAAATTTGAAAGTATTAGGCCATTTTTTATTAACATTTCTACCTCGACTCTGAGATATTTTTTGTCCGAGGCGATTTTTATCAGTCCGTATACCCCGGTTGCCACGGAAATCACAAACTCGTTGCACTTTATGAACCCGACCAGGTGTTCAGCCGCTTCAAGCAAGAAAAGGAAAAAAAGAAAAACGCTGTTGGGGGTTATATAGGTAGAATTTAACCAAATCTGATCATAATTGCCGGCAAAGACCTTAGAAATCGCTCGCTTCCCGTCTCAAATTCAACCCCTGCTTACAAAAACAGCCTCCGGGAAATTGATATATTAAACAAAATAAAAAATTTAAAGGGAGGTGGATAAAAGAAATATCAGATTAGCTTTGGAATAAGGATGAAAATTCCTGTGTTTTTTATACAGTGTTTTTGTTATTTTTGTAGGGATTAAAGCGTGTGTTTATTTTGGAAGCATTAAATCTGTGTTTGTTTTCTTTGTTTGGGCCTAATACCCCCGAATATAAACTGTAAGGAATTTGAACAATTTAAATCTCTCTGTGCTAATAATTTCCTCATTTTAATATGAGGTTGGCTTATAGATAGATGCACTCATGACTAGTCCTGACAAGAATGCAAGAAGTCCAACCATTAATTGATACACTGCCCAACCATCAGCTCATTCATGATTTTAGTCCTGCATATTCATTACATTTTAAGCCCTGAATTCAGCATGCATATTCATGAGTTGTGGTCCAGACAGGAAATGACATGTACACCATTGTTTGCAGCATGTGCTATGTGGTCTGTGGTTTATTTTAGCACACCCCTCTATAATAAAACTGGTCACTGCATTGCACTGTTTGTTTATTTGCTCACCTATGGGAGTTGATGATAATAGCCCCATGCTATGCATGCAGTCTTGCTTAGTACGTGTACATATTGTGGCCAATACTAGTGCATTTACAGACAGACGCTAGTCAGTGGTGTGTGTGTGTGTGTGACATTAAAGTCTCCAAGCTTTCTGTACATGTACATACGTGTACATCATGTGTATTTATACAATGTACCTTACCTGTTCACAACCTTGATGACCACAAGTTGAGTTTTAATATCTGCCTGTGTCTACCTCCATGGTGACAGTCTATGAGGACGTGTCTAGACTGACGATCTGGTAGGTTGGATTCCAATTGGAGATTTTTCTTTGGAAGGGATTTTTGAGATACTGGTTGATTTGTGCTCTATGATTTGTGTGATGTTTGGTTTAGCGACACCGTTGGTTACATCACTGTGATTTATAGATTGTATTAACATGAATTGTAATTGATTTTTTGGAAGTTGGATGTACATTTTATAACTTCCCCTAACATTAACGTGTACAAAATGTAGTCCTTTCAATATGATGTATAAATTCATTTTACCATCAAACTGATGTTTTATGTACATCAATTATGAGAGATCCTAAAACTTTTTTTTTATGGCAGGTTTTTCAACTAATTTTTTTAATGTATTTTCTTTTAAACTCCTGATATTTTGTCTTGTTTTTACCTCGGGGTTACAGAAATTAGGCATTTCACAGTTTTCTCTTTTAGAATTTACGCTGACTTGATCGTTTGAAAAGTCGAGAACAACTTTTTTGTTTCTAAAAGTTATAAACACTCGGTTTTTTGTCCTGTTTTTTTTTTACAGGATTGTAAAAATGAGACTTTAAATCGACTACCTACAGTAGGAGTAACTACATCTGTACATGTACTTGGAATACTACGGTAGCATTAAGATCATCATAGTTATGTAAACCACATGCTGGTATCCTGAAGGTCTTTATTGCAGTAAAGCTTACGACATCACCGGTCTCCATGTGCCTACACTGACCAACCTTCAACTTGGTTGCAGGCCGTCCGATAACTCCGACTGACAACCCGTCGTTTCAGCTCCTGACGTCTGCAGGGCGTAAACTCTGCACAATCATGCTTCATAAACACAGAACCACAATGTACTTTACCCTGTATGTGACGTTACTAATATGCCTCACAGACTGCGTCCAAGCAGGAAGGACTGGCCGCAGAGGTCAAGGGTCACATAGGTCGCTGCCCCGCCCAAGATACTGGAAAAACCAAAAGCCAAATATAGTACTTATCTTAACGGATGATCAAGATTTACTTTTAGGTGAGTTTCGAAGGTTTCTTTATTTTTTATTTAGTTGTTTCCAGAACTCCTGCATTTGAAGTAGACTTTGTTTATAGAAATTGTTTATTAAAACAATCCAAACTTAACAAATTCTTGATCTGACAAAAGCATGTAAATAATTTATATACAAATTGTGTACTGTGTTTCGGCGGCCTCTTTACATATTGAATATTTTGTTTTCTTAACTGAATAAATCACACAGGAAAAATAACTAGGCACATTGAAGTGATTCAAAAACAGCAAAGAAATTGACTGCATTGGGGTTTGAACCCGCTACCTTCAGATTGCTGTTCCGGTGCTCTACCAACTGAACAGCAATCCGCATGTTGCTGGTTCAGACTCTACTCCACTCTATTTCTTAGTTTATCTCTTTTTCCTTAATTTAATTTGTTAAGGTTCCATGAGTGCAATGAACAAAACCCAGGCGGTCCTCGGCCACAACGGGGCCAATTTCATTAACGCCTTTGTCACCACGCCCATCTGTTGTCCGTCGCGTAGCAGCATTCTAACGGGCCAGTACGTACACAACCATCATGTCTACTCCAACACTGAGCATTGTGGGTCCACGAACTGGCAGACCGGCCCAGAAAGGCGGTCCTTCGCTGCGTATCTAAGGAGCGTGGATTATAGAACAGGTGAGGTTACCAACTTTTAGTTCTGGGTACCAGGGAAATAAATGAAAGTGGCTGTGTGGAAAATGGACGTATGCAAGTGACCATATGGCATTTGTGTGTAAAGCACTCGTCTCTCACTAATGTGGCCCAGGTTTGATTCCTGGTTCGGACCATATTTAAGTAGAGGTGTTCGTGCAGGAATTATCCGTCAAGAGCGAGGTGCAGTGATTCTACATAATTACCCTTTTGCGACGCATGTATTGCTTAAACAATTAGAGGGTGCTTTATAATTGAGGTATTAGCACATTTTGTACATTTTGATGAACACAAGTATATGTACATGTATTTGGTCAGTGTACCATCAAAGCTGGATCTGCAAAGTGCCTATGCTTTTAGCTCCTAACAGGATGTGGTTGTGGCTAAAAACCACTAGAAAAAAAAGCCTAAGAATCCCCATTATTGATTGGATATTTGGTGCCCCAGTTTCTTTGCCAAGAGAGAAAGTCCTAAACCAGCTCCCCCCCCAAAAAAAAAAAAAAAATTGATTAAAAAAAGGATCGAAAATAGAAATGGGCCAATAGTAATATTGGACAGTACTTTTAGAAGCAGTTACAATATTTATCTTGAACTTTTATACACAGGTTTTAAGAATGATTTGTTGGAAGCCAAAAATGTCTGTGAAATTTTAACTTTGATTTGTTCGTCAATTTGTTTTACCACATGTGGAGAAAAAGACAAGCCAACAGAGGGTAGACTAAACTTAAGTAAAAACTATCACGGTGGATGTGAGGAATTTGATTACGTCACGAGTCGATACATTTCGTTTGGATGAGTGCGTTAACAATTCCTTACTGCTCTTAAAATTCTCAATTTGGTTGGGAGCGGCAGGGGTCCAAATTGCAGAACGTGACATTTTGTTGGTCTTCTTCGAGCCAAGTTGAGGAACATTATTCTCTGTCTGATGGTTTTGTTTTCCTCTCAAAATGCCCAGCTGGCTCACATGTCAACAAAACAACGTCCAATTTCCTAGAGGTTGGAAGTTGGATGGGATTTAATTGACCGCAAAATGAAAAAAGGAAATGCGATTGTTTCGCTTCGGGGAGGGAGTTAATGACATTTCCGTCAGGTCCGGGGCACTGTGGCTTGCTGTTTACTATAAAGGGGAAAAGTGACATCGTCTTCAATTTAGCTTAGTTTGTTTTCTAGGAATTTTGTGATTGTTTTGTACTTGTTTGATTTATGAATGGTTGTAAAGTTTGCCAGTAACATGGCAGTCTTTTAATATTGATTTTGAATTTTAGGACAGATATTGTGACATTGAATTGGTGTGAATTCTAGAGCAAGTGGCAACTCTGATTATATGAAAGTAGTTTTTTTAATGTGGTCAATTTATTTGTGACCCCCTGTCTCAGAAATCAGAAAAATATTGCATTTAAAGTTTGTATTTGTAAAAAAAAATTCTCAAATTTAAAAGCATATTCTAGAATTCTCAAACTGTTCCTGCTACTGTCCCAGGTTTTCTTTTTTTCTCTGTAGTATAAAGTTGTCATTTAGACTTCACAATTCTATGACAAATTTAACTTACTGTAAATGTCAATTGGACAATTGCAAGAATAATGGGACTTTTTGTCACACTTTCGATGAAAAAAAAAAAGGATTTTACACTGTAAAAAGGAGAGGTAATTACAACTTTACTATATTGGCTTTTGAAAGTCTTTTATTCATTTCAAGAGTTTTTTTGTTGTTGTATGGATGGCCTTGCGTGCCATTATTGCAGTTCATCTAAAGGTTATTGATGTAGTTGCAGTGTCTGAGGCACGTGCGTAGCTGGAAGGAAAGAATCCAAATACATGTACCACCTTGTTATCACCAAGGGCAAAGTATGAGGGGGAATATTGCTTGCTGGGCTGTAATTGCCAACTCGTCATTCTAACCAGTTAATTGGAAATTTTGGTGGGTTCTACCCCGCCCCCCCTTCAACTTATTATTCTGAAGCGGTCAGAATTTGTCAGCTATTCTCCCAATGATTGAACTGTGTGTGTGTAATTTTGAACACCCAAGTCAAACTCAAAGAATCTAAAAATTTGCTGTGACCCGGGTTTGAATCCCACCTGGGGCAATATGTGGATTGGGTTTTCAGTCCCTGCCTGATTCCGTGAGTTTTCCCCAGAATTTTTTTGTCGGGTTTTAAAACCTAAATGCTGAATGATTTCCGTCTTCACCTTGATTTGATTGGATTGTTTCCTGTCATTTTGTTGCAGGGTATTTTGGTAAATACTTGAACAATTACAACGGTTCGTACATACCGCCAGGCTGGACGGAATGGGTCGGCTTGCTCCAGAACTCGAAGTACTATAACTACACGCTAAGCCGCAACGGACAACTGTACGAACACGGATTCAACTATTACAGGTCAGTGTCGTAAAGGAACTGCAGTATTAACACTGATGCACTAAAGGGAATAAGTACAATGTAATACAATGTAATACAATGTAGTACAATGTAGTACAATGTAATACAATGTAATACAATGTAATACAATGTAATACAATGTAATACAATGTAATACAATGTAATACAATGTAATACAATGTAATCAAATGTAAAATGTTTCGCACTCTGTTTGGGCTTTAGTGGGTACCTGACTATTTTGATTAATTAAAAGCTGAAGAATATGTTGTATGATCCTCTGGTGTCAAGGTAACGTACCAAGGTGGCTGTATAGTTTATAAACATTCCCCTGGCCAATTTATTCTCAGTTTAGACTTTGTACATCTGACAGGCCATTGATGCTAATGGTTTTTAGACTGAAAAAAAAACCACCCCAAATCTGACATGACTAAAACATGTATAATTGGTCCTGAAACTAACTGTTAAAAACTGATGCAAAAAGTTGCCAATGAGCATCTTTCTGATGGATACCGGCGCATTACAAATATTCTTTATTATTATTATTATTAATGTTAGATTTTCTTTTCTTTGTATTTTTAGGGACTACCTTCCTGACCTGATTGCCAATGACAGTCTGGCATTCTTTAAAATGTCCAAGAGAACGTATCCAGACAACCCGGTTGCTATGGTGATGTCGTTCCCGGCACCCCATGGACCGGAGGATGGGGCGCCTCAGTACCAGGGAATGTTTGAAGGGGATCGGCAGCACAGGTAAGAGATCATTCTGGGTTATCTGCCGAGATTCAGAGAATCTATTTCACTGGCTTAATTGAAATAGATTACGTGAAAGTAAAATTGCAAGTCGGCCCCGAGTCCGTCAGAAATGAAATCACAAGTCACATCACAACAAATGCTGACAAGGGTATTTCATGTTCTGCAAATAACTACATGTATGAGAAAGTCACAGTTTGAAAATGGTCTATTACACCCCTAAAACTGGCCACCATTTGCTTCTAAAATCACTTGAATATTGTTCAGGTATTAAATGTAGAAAACTCTGTCAGGCCATTTCCAAAGCCCAGCTTAGTTTGCCAGTCACGTAGGAGACGCATTAAGCTGAAATAGTCCACACACAAACCACCAGTCAGTCCATTCTATAACTTTACATTGATTGATGCAGACAGGGACCCATTTGTATTGCATTGATACCAGAGAGAATAACTTCATTTGTAAATATTAGTGCAGACTTCACGAGGTGCGAACCGATTTACTGCAGTTGTCTCTCCAGCACTGTGAACCCTTCCCTGACATTCTGGTTAATTTGTTTGGGTCACCGTTTTAAAGGGAGGCTTGGTTTTCTAACACCCCACCCCCTTTCCCTCCGAGAGTGAGAGAAATATTGTTGACCTTGGATTCCTTTGATTGATGTTTATGCTGACAGTTTGTGAGGAGTGTGTTTGGTTGTGTGTGATACACCTGTGAAATGTCAAATTAAATTACAGTGAGATTTATTCTTTATTTTGTTCTTCCGTGGAATAAAAATATCACATTTTTGGCCCAGGTCATACCGGTACATTTGTTTTGTTCTTGTGAATGCTGGAATACCTGTTGTAAGACTGTTTGTTTCCTACTCGGACTAAAAAAAAACCCAACAAAACAAAATCAATGGACCGTAACAAGATTTTTAGGTAAACATCATTTGTTTACAAAAAAGTTCAAAAATTGGTCGCGTATAAAAGCTTTCAAAAAATTTCCCGATTTGCACTCTGGACACACATTCTGCCAGACAGAAACTTAACCAGCCAAGTAATTTAATACGTCTACTTGTTAGGGGTCTTTTCATAAAAGTCTGGAGTGTGAATGGAGTCCAGGCTAGCGGGATAGATGGCTCAACATTGTCCGGGTCACATTCATGCCCTGCTGGTAGCCTGCACACCAGAATGTTCTTTGACGACATGCTGGGAATTGCTCATTGTCAAGCTTCGTTAGTCGGCTGGGGTTTTGTGGTGTCCCTGGGATCCCTGGAGTGACAAATTCACCGGGAATTGCCCGACTGAATGGTTTTACATTAATGTACTGAAACATATTGGTACTTGTGGGATATGCTTTCTTTTCTAAGTTAAACTGAAAGAACATGTTTGTCTCATTTCTGGGCTTAAAATCTCTACCCCTGTTCAAAAGTACCCCAGGCACGAACTTTGCAGACGCTAATACATACATGTAGTAACAAACTGCAAGGTCGTATATCAGTTAATCTCCACCAACCCAGACCTACGGTACATGTACCAAGTCGTGCGTATTTGATGTACGTCACATGCATCAGAGTAAATTCCCACACTTGCTTGCCAGACAATCGTAATCACACGCCTAACGCAAAATTGTTTTTGAAAATATTTTTTGTTGTTGTTTTGTGGGACCAGAAAACACAAACTTATTTTTTTTGGCGACTTTGGTTCTTTGTGAAAGTCGTACAATGCCATTCTAATGAGACATCCAAATATTTGGTATGATTATTAACATCCCAGGTGAACATCTTGAAAGCAACTTTCATGATTCATTCCTCCTCTTTGAATCATCGCTATTTACACTTGAGTGACTCATCTCAGTATAAACGTAACTCCTCAGAAACACTTGCAAGATAAACGGTTCCTCCTGTCTCATGCTGTGCTGTATATAATTTACATGCTCCATCTTCAATTGAAGTCAAAACTTGTCCCCCTTGAACTCCCCTTATTAATTCACCCCAGGATTTTTTAATATTTAAACATCAATAGGGAGAAAGTACAGCGACAAAGGCTAGTGAGTCACACAGGTTTCTGTTCCAATCGCAAATTTCTGGGGTTGAATTTCCTCAAATTGGTTCAAATTTCAACTGCCTATGGTTCGCCTGGTTCGTATTCAGTGTGGTCTTTCATCAGGCCGTCCTACTTCTGCCAAATCCGTTATGACTCAAATGTTATTGTATGTAGTGTTTTCTTCATTCCCATGGGAGATAATCTTTCTCCAAGATGGTTCTCTGATGGTTTTTCTTTCTGGACTCCTGAAGAAAGAAAGAAAAAGCTCGTAATTTTGAGTGGGAAGAGGATCATTGGAGTTCTGTGCAAAAAAGAGGTGGTAGTGTGGTGGGGCCAGTGAAAATGAGCCTGTTTCCCGATGTTGACCATTAATTATTTAGCAAATGTTCATGTATTTATTCTTTACATATATTTGTCTCAGTTCCCCGGTACATGTACACACAACTTAACAGTATAAACTTAAATCCACAATACCCAAAACTTGCTAAAAAGTTGGCTCACAAAAAAAAAATAGAGCCCAGCCACTATTACTTTAATGCATACATTGTAGGACTTGATGCGACTTTAAACTTGGTTACAAAGAATGTACCATTGGGTTTCTGAACAGTGGAGGATTTTGTAGGATTGTGGAAGGTAGAGTTGCTTGGTCTAATTAATCTTAACAGGATTTTGTAGGATTTATGAAGATTCCCAGCTGGATTGATGTGATTGTTCCTAAATTTGTATATTTGTGCGTGTTTAGGACAGAGACGTGGAATTACACCAACAACAACGACAAGCACTGGTTGCTGCGTTATCCTGACCCTATGACGGATCAGGAGATTGCGTTCACTGATCTCCTACAGCGTAAACGACTCATCACGTTGGTTTCCGTGGACGATGCCATCGCAAAGGTTAGTCCTTATAATCTGAAGACTGCTCCAATTATCACTCGGATTATCACAATAAACTAACTATCACTCGGATTATCACAATCGTGTGGTTGATGTTCATCAACTTGACCCATAAGTGTGTGTTCTACATGTACATTGTGTTGCAGGTTTTCTTTGAGAACGGGCAATTTCATAGAGCTGCTGAGCACAAAAATGTACTAAGCACAAAGTCTTATTCAGTAAGAGCAGGTTAGCAGCAAAACTCCATGTGCTTTGTAAGAAGCAAAAAACAGTTCAATACCAGTCACAAATAATATACATCACCTGAAAATTGGGTTAGTAACCCTATTTTTGCCATCGAAGAAACGTTTGTGCTTAGCAGCTTCATGAAATGGACCCTAAGTTGGCAGTCATTGTTATACTGCCCTCGTTGGGTCATGCACTGCCCAACTACCATCTCTTGTTTTACCTTTGCAGCTTTGCACTGAGCTGAGTGATATGGGAGAAATAGACAACACCTATATCATCTTCACCTCGGATCATGGTTACCACTTGGGCCAGTACGCCTTGCCCAAGGGCAAGTCGCTGCCTTACGACTTTGATCTCCGAGTTCCGTTCTACGTGAGGGGTCCCCGGATCCCAGCAGGCGTCGAGTAAGATTGTTGGCACTTATTGTTTGGAACTTGACCTTCAGAACTTGACCTTCAGAACTTGACCTCTGGGCTATTTGTACTTGAATTCTGGGCCTTGTGGACTTGACTTCTGGCCCGTCTAAACTTGACCCCCTGGCCAGTCTGAACTTGACCCCCTGGCCAGTCTGAACTTGACCCGCTGAACTTGACCTCTGGCTAGCCTGAACTTGACCTCTGGCCAGCCTGAACTTGACCTCTGGCCAGCCTGAACTTGACCTCTGGCTAGCCCGAACTTGACCTCTGGCTAGCCTGAACTTGACCCCTTGCCAGTTTGAACTTGGCCTTGAATGTGACCTCTGGACTGGTTAAACTCGACCCTTGGCCCATTTGAACTTGACCTCTGGGCTGATTTTCTTACCACAGGCTACACAAATTGTACCCTGACTCTGAGGTTTTGCTTTTTTTTTCTCCCCGCTTTGGCGAATTCAGAGTTCCGAATATAGTGCTGAACATTGACCTGGCGCCTACCATTCTAGACATGGCAGGGGTGGCCATTCCTCCCACCATGGACGGGGTGTCACTGCTGAAGCTTTTTAATCCGTCGGAGTAAGTTTAGTGCAGTTTTAAATCTCTACATGTATTGTACAAATAACATTATGTTTAAATATTGTGAAGTTCTGTGGCATTTATTTGCTTGCACTGGTACTTTACAATTTTTTTATTTTTCGGTTTAAAGATGAAAAATAACAAGAATGTTGCTTAAATCAGCACAGTTCATTTGAATATCTTTCTCTGGGACTTGAAGTTGACCAGACTTTTTCCTTCAAATTCTGTTCAACCAAATTATCCTGCAAACATCAGAATTTGATGTGTTTCTTTCTCCCACGGTGTAACACTTTAATTTCTCTCCCTTTAAAAAATGTTAGTTACAAAATTCGAAAGGGCAAGAAACGTCGATTCCGTTACCATGGAAATGAAGCCTGGCGGTCTAGCTTCCTAGTCGAGAAAACGTAAGTTTTTACCTTATTCTAGAGACCTTTGGTGCTTCTTTGTTTTAGACATATTCCTCCTGACGATGGGCAGAGCATACTGTCTGAAACGTTGAGCTTTCTCCGGTTCTGTTAAGAACCACACAACTCACTAAAGAGAATGACTACATGATGCTACTGCAAACTACTTATCTTACTTTATTTCCGTGGCATGCAGACGTTCGAAAGAAGACCTAGCCCGTCTGTTGAAGCGGCAGTCTCAAGCACGGGGGAATAAAGGGGATCGCCTACGACAACAGTGTGAGGAGGTGGAGCTCCAATCGCCATGCCAACCATTCCAGGTGATGCCGTCGCCCAATAGATTGACTTCTAATTATAATATTATTTTTCACACACCTTTGGTAGTTGGGGCTAGTCTTTTTGCCATTTCTTGTTTGGTAACAATTTTGTTCGTTCCTTTGCTGCGTAGGACAAAGAGTGTGTGGTAGACGAAGTCACGGGAGAGCTCAAGGTCAGGAAGTGTAGAAGACCGCCCAAGTTACGCTGTCGATGCTTGAGACCTTATTCAGCCGACCAGGACCAGGAATCTTATAGTGACGGCCGACGGTTCAGGCTTAGAGAACGACCTATCGGTCAATCAGCTCTGACCAGACAGGAGAAAAGGCAACAGAGAGATTTCATCCAAGAACATGTCAAGGAAGGTAAGATGGGGTCAAGGGTCTAGATACTGGCTATGTTGTGTCCTTGAGCAAGCCACTTATTCTTCATTACCAGTCTTCACCTACTTGTGGGAGCAATGAGTACAGAGATGTTTAGGAGTGTGGTTAGGGGTTTGTGACTCGTGATCAGAGGGTCAGGGGTTCAAATCCAGCTGCTGGTCATATGTTGTGTCCTTGGGCAAGCTACTTACCTAATTGCCTCTATTCAAGTATGGGAGCCAAGAGACGACACATCACTTTACTAGAATTAGTGTGTTATAATATTTGTTTACACTTGCCTTCCAAGATTTTTTATTTATTTTTTACATTTTTTTTATATAACTTTTTTTGTTTAATTTAACTTTTTGACAGCCATCCCTCCGTTCCGCTTCATTCGGGACAAGCGGGACTACGCACCCAAGGAAGACCCGGCCGTCTTTACCCTAGACGATCTTGACGAGCCAGACGAGGAAAATGTGCTGATTGATCCAAAGTGCGAGGTTTTCAAGAACGATACCGTCATATGTGCTAACGAGGTATGGGCTTTATGTCAGTGAGGTGTGGTCTGAACCTCATGAGTTATGGTCTGAACCTCATGAGTTATGGTCTGAACCTCACGAGGTGTGGTCTATACAATAAGGTTCAGTCCTACATTTTATAGTCTTATATACCTCAAGGTTTGTTTTGGTGTCCTGTATGGTGCTGTCTTAAGCCAGTGAGGTATGGTCTTGTCCTTGCAAGCTCAGTCCTATATGCTATTTAATTTCTTTCCCCAGATTTTTGAGTCGCGCAAAGCTTGGGCCAATCACCGCAAGATGATCGGGGCTCGAGTGCGCATCCTACGCAAGCACCTTAACGACTTGATAGAGATCAAAGAATTCCTCAAGGGAACCAACCCGTACGACTTTGAGAAGCCGGAGGAAGAAGTGCCACTCCCTCGGGGTTCCTCGGACATCCGGGACAAACCTCATAAGGCAGAGAAGGTCTGCCGGTGTGACAACATCGAAGGCGAGCTGTCTGAGACTGCGGCTAGAGAGCTGGAGAAACTTGGAGATGTCTACGTGGAGAACAGAGAGTACGTCTGGAATTTGAGTCCCTGAACAAATCGCAACCAATTTTGATCATGAAATGAACAAGTCTGTCCTCCAATCTCTTAAAGTTAACATTTCTTGAATGTCGTCGTCTTTTTCTCTACGTTCCTTCTCACCTTTGTTTCATCTTCAACTTGAAAACCCAAACAATTTTGTTATTTTGATCTTCCCCAACCAGGGATTACGAGGACAAGGAGGATTCTACCGCGTCGCGATACACTAGGAGTGCTCCAGTTGTCAGGGAGGAGGGGGCCGAGAATCACCTGCTGGAGGGCGTTGCTGACGGCTTGTCTCGTAAACAGCGCAAGCTCCAGGCCAAGCTGATGTGCAGCGAACAGGGGATGAAGTGTACAACGCAGGATAATGATCACTGGAGGGTACCGCCGTATTGGACACGTGAGTCGCAGATACAGCACGTTGAAAAAGTCCCGACTTGCGAGCGACTGACTGTCGTGTGACTGTCGTGTGACTGTCGTGTGACTGTCGTGTCACTGTCGTGTCACTGTCGTGTCACTGTCGTGTCACTGTCGTGTCACTGTCGTGTCACTGTCGTGTCACTGTCGTGTCACTGTGCGACTGTCGTGTGCGACTGTCGTGTGTGACTGTCGTGTGACTGTCGTGTGACTGTCGTGTGACTGTCGTGTGACTGTCGTGTGACTGTCGTGTGACTGTCGTGTGACTGTCGTGTGACTGTCGTGTGACTGTCGTGTGACTGTCGTGTGACTGTCGTGTGACTGTCGTGTGACTGTCGTGTGACTGTCGTGTGACTGTCGTGTGACTGTCGTGTGACTGTCGTGTGACTGTCGTGTGACTGTCGTGTGACTGTCGTGTGACTGTCGTGTGACTGTCGTGTGACTGTCGTGTGACTGTCGTGTGACTGTCGTGTGACTGTCATGTGATTAATGATTGACTTGTAAATTTACTTGTAATGGAAGCGTGTATTGATCTGCGACTAACTTATGATTAACTTGCAATTAACTAGTGATTGTCTTATCGTTTTCCCCCCTCTGCAGTGGGTCACATGTGTCTATGCCTCAACTCAGTCAACAATACCTACCAATGTATTCGCTTCCTAAACGAGACCCACAACTTTCTGTACTGTGAATACGTCACCAATTTTCTGGAGTACTTCGATATGAGGCCCGACCACGATCCGCACCAGGTTGGTTAGAAACAAGAACATTAATATAAAGTTACATTTAATCATTTACATTAAACATTTTCCTTGGATTTGGGTTCTACTTTAGAATCACTTTTTGTCATATTAACCCATGGTGCCTAAAATGTTGAAACTGCCCCGTCTGTTGCTCGTATCGCCCAAAACTGCCCCGCCACTCTTTGTAATGCCCCAAACCGCCCTGTTAGTTAATCCTTGTATCGACCAAACGATATCAATGTTATATTTTTAGGACAAAATTTTGAATCTTTTGTATGAACAAAGTTCAAACATTCTTAAAATTGGACAGCTTTTACTTCACAAAATTCTCCGTCTACGTAAACAAAATTCCGAGCAAGAAGCTAATGAAAATATGCAGAAGGACGGACACCAGTTTGATAGTTTTGTCTTTTATTCCTGCTTTCAGAAAGTGAACGCTATCTACAACATCGCTGATGACTACCGGAGGTTCATGAGAGACGAGCTAGAGAATTACCGCACCTGTAGCGGCGCTAGGAATTGCACCGCGCTGTACGCTGCTGAAACCCATCGTGGAAAAACAGGTACGGATGTCAATAAGCATCCTAAATAATGAGTAATAAGCTGGTCTTAGGATGCGCAACATTCTATTGTTGTTTAGGAATGGCTATTAAATGGGCTAATTTAAATTAAGATTTCTTAAAATAATAATAATTATCTTCACTTAATAAAAATCAAGCATTGAGTATCAAAATTATATAAAGTGTTTTATTGAATATTTTATGAAATTTGAGTGTTTTCCCTATAACCCATAACATATTCTTTCTCTTATTTTTGTTGTTTACGTGTTTCTTTTTACTAAAATGAAGAACAATCTTGTTGATGTTTTTCCTCATTTTTGTTTTTGCTCGCACATGATTTTAGGTCATATTGATGTCGCACTATAAAAGATTTGCACTGTAAGTTGTAGCTGTCATGTGATTAACACCAAGCCCGGGGATTGGTTAGATTTATTTTCTATCACCAACCAATGGAAGCACAGTTTAAGTCACATGACCCCTCATTGAATATCAGTTGACCAATCAGTGCCCTGTTTACTCTGTGTGTGAACCAATCAAAACAACAGGAATTTTGATTGGTCATTGTTGCTCTGCATCACTAAATGTAGATTGTGTTCCCATGGAAAAATTGTTAACCACTCCTTCAAAAAACTATTACAAAAAAATATTATACAAATTAAGGATCTTTTGTGAACCAACCTTTTCCTGGGCTTGGATTTAATATTTTAAGGTGAAAAACATAGCTTGTTTCTAAATTCTGTTGGTACTAAAAATGCTAATACTTGCACAAATATTTAGATTCCTTTAGATACCTTTTAGATTTCAAGACAATATTTTGTAAACTGTAGATGTCTGTTTCTCACCATTGACAACGCGATTCTCAATGTCTGCACAGACAAATATTAACAAGCTATTTTTGTGTAGCCTGAATTGTTTTGCATGCCTCTTATAGTTTGTTAGTGTTTGACCAAAATTCCTTTTCCTTTTTTTCTCTTTTCTTGACTTTCTCTTTGTTTCGCTATCCTTGTTTCCGTCATTATTTCAACCTTTGTTGTGTTACATTCCAATCATTCTGTCTTTCTAAACATGCACTTCACGTTGTTTTTGGGGGGCTTGCCATTCAAATGTGCTGTCATCAATTTATACTGTTTTCTTGTTCATTTTGGGCATTTATTTGCCTGTTCATGGAACAACTTTTTCTCAAATCTATTTTGCTCGGCTTTCTGCCATTCATGTGTGGGTTTGCCCGTCAATTTCACATTTTGTTTACTTCCACATTTTGTTTATCACTTTTTTGCATCGTTATTTCGTTTCATTTCTGAACAATCCACTCTTGCCTTCTCTTTATAATAACCATCATTGTATTTCTGCATTTGTCCGTTCGTTTGTCGGGCTGTCTGTTTGTTTCTCTCCTACTCCTCAATCCCGTCCCTTCTCTAGCCTCCACAGGAAGACAAGACAAAATCCCAAAATCTGAGAGGTACCTTTATTTTTGGGTAAACGTTTGTCATGCTAAGTGGTTAACAAAAAGCGGATTTTCTTTTCTTTTTATGCTTAAGAAAATGTTGTGGTTTTGCTTTGTAATAAATTGGTTGCTTTGCTTGCATAAAACCTTCCAGATTTATCATTTCAATGATTTGTTTTACCAAAATGTGTTTAGCTTGCTTCCATTTTGTTTTGTTTGCTGTGCCTTCTAATTCTTTCGATTACAATTTCTGTTCATTTCCACTAATCCTCTGCATGTTCCTTCTAATTTTACAACATTTTTGTTTGATAAAGTTGACATTTAATTCTCACATTTCATTAATTTCTTACGTTGCTGCTTTATTCCTGCTATGAATGGCCACTAATGACCACTAGGTGGCAGCAGATACATTTTTCCAAATGTAACCAGAGTATATGGCTGTCCATTAGGGGCATCAAGAGCTACGGCTATGTCTATTGTCAGCCTGTTCATGCGTAGTTGATAGACAAGATTCGGACACAGCCCAAAGCCTGTGTCTGAAAAATGTTTTATATTAAATTCCATTTTCTGCCACCTTTTCCCTGTAGTGCTTAGACACATCTTGTGGTTACGTCAAATTTTCTATCATGACATGCTAGGGTCGTTTTCTAAACCCCGGTTTTGGCTCCATCACCATTGCCAAACTGCATGAATGAAGCCAAAGACAGACGAAACTGGGGTTTGAAAAACGGCCTCGGAGCACTCCCCTTATCAGTGGCCATATCTGAGTTATAAGGCGTGCCCTTTA
Organism: Crossaster papposus; assembly: GCA_037893245.1. Taxonomy (NCBI): domain Eukaryota; kingdom Metazoa; phylum Echinodermata; class Asteroidea; order Velatida; family Solasteridae; genus Crossaster; species Crossaster papposus. The sequence goes on from JBAIAA010001610.1 coordinate 47,164, forward strand.
GTCAAATGCGCATTTTTTGGCATTGCAGGGTCTTAGTGTGGGAAATGATATTTTACCTGCCTTAATAACAAGTTACGCAAGCAAATATTTCTTTTGCCACCTGCTTTTTGATTTGCTTTTTTTTTGCATTAATTTAATATTTTTGACTGGATTGGGGTTGCGAAACCTGTTGCCCATTAACCAGTTCGCGCCGGGATTATTTTAACATCGCCGAGCCCACGGGCGGGATTATTTTTAACGAAACTCGATCCGAAGCGTGTTCAGGCTGATCGTGCCAGGAAGCACACCCACGCATTTCCGGCCTTGCTCGCTGCTGACATACATTTCCGAACTTGAACTTGGCGTGTTTATGCGTCATCCGTTTTGAATTTGGGGAATTGTTGCGTTTATATACGTCATCCGGCGCGAACTGGTTAATTACTGCACTGGCGCTCCACCAACAAAGTTGATATCTAGAGTACCTACATGTATGTTGATGGTTGGCTATATTTGTCAATATCCAACACTGGGCTGGATAGCTCAGCTGGGGCCAATTTCATAGAGCTGCTAAGCACAACAATTTGCTTAGCACCAAAAAGTCTTGCTTATTAAAAACAGGTCAACAGCCAAAATTCTACGTGTTTTTCATGCTATGCAAAACACAGCTGATTATCAATCCAAAACAATAAAGATCACGTGAAAATTTGGTCTGTAACCTTGTTTTTGCAAAGGGAGAATTGTCATGCTAAGCAAATTGTTGTGCTTAGCAGCTCTATGAAATTGGCACTTGGTAGAGTACTGGAACAGCAATTCAGAGGTTGAAGGTTCAAACCCTGCTGCAGACAATTACTTTTTTTCAATATTCGAATTATTATTACTTTTTTACCTCTGCAGTCACCTCTGGAAAAAATTCAACAAGCGGAGAAAACTACCACGGCGGCACCCAAACCGAATCAACCGCAACACAGACCCCAGGAACATCTCACCAGAAAACCATCACAAGAATTAGTGAAATACTACAAACCAGGGTCTCTGTGACCCTTGACCCTTCTGTGAACCCTTGACCCTTCTGTGAGACCCTTGACCCTTCTGTGAACCCTTGACCCTTCTGTGAGACCCTTGACCCTTCTGTGAACCCTTGACCCTTCTGTGAGACCCTTGACCCTTCTGTGAGACCCTTGACCCTTCTGTGAGACCCTTGACCCTTCTGTGAGACCCTTGACCCTTCTGTGAACAAGAGCATCATTGTAAGAACCAAGTTTTAACCATCATTCTTTAAATGGAATCTCCACAAGTGCGCCTCGACAGGAAAACCTGAAATGGGATTCGAAGGATCCAGGACTGAAATCCCAACAATTTTTTTTTTGGATTTCACATGTTCAGTGATTGGTTGGGTGAGGTCATGTGATCAGGATTAGCTGCCACAGCCAAATTACATGTACAAGTAGTCAAGTACGCTATTTTTAAAAAAACTAAAAGAGTTGAACAATGCTAGCATTGCTATCTTAATAAAAAACAGGGTATACTATTAGGCTGCGCCTTATTTGCTGCAAATGTTAAATTTGCGTCAAATAGACTCGATTGTGTTACCGTGGCTACTGGTTGCCATGCCAACTGCTGGACATTTTTTTTGTCCAGCGTTTTCTTGATTGACGATTGTAAAATAAATTTACAAATTATGTTTTCATAATTAAAAAAGCTACATTTAAAGTAAAATAATGAAAAAGACTTACATGCTTTGTTAGTTAAAAAAAATGAATTTGCACCAAAGATTTCTGCGCTTCATAGAACAAAAGCCAAAGAGAAAATTACTACATGTACATCTTTTTCTAAAATATACATTTACACTTAATTGTGTGTCGCTGACTAATTGTTTATTTTTTTTTTGGGGGGGGGTTTAATGATATGCGTCAATTTTGTTATGTTTAAAGTTTCGTTCATAATTATGGTACATGTATGGTAAATAGCTCTATTGTGAAAGTGTGTGCAAATGTAGACGGTCCCATCCTTCCACGTTTGGGCGGGGCTACAATTTGTGGGGTGAACAGCTTTGTGTATTTAGCACACAAATGTGCTAAGCTCGTAAACGTAAATTTTCTAAGCAATGCGAAATTTATTTCTGCCTGTCTGAAATTTTGTGGATGAATTATTGTAAGCCAAATGTTAGTGTTTGTATGATTATTGAGGGTAGGGTTGAAATTGAACCACGAAACAATTGTTCAAGAGATTTTAAGTTACTTTTCTGTTCATCAAGCTTAATATGTTTTTATGTAAAGCAATCAATTAAATTCTTGTTTTTACAAAGTAGGTATTTTTGCATTGTGATATTGGATAAACAATTATGAACTTGTGTAGAAAAATGCATTAAATCTGTATAAATTAAGATGCGTTTTTGATTACTGAGACATTCTTTGGAATATTGGCCAGCAAAGGCTTCCGCCATTAAAGGGGGCCATCAAAAGGGGCCACCGTGTGTGTCCAGCAATGGAAAATGAACATTTAAAAAGCGACTTGGATCATGTAACAAGTGAGGTGCTGTCCAAGACTGCCACACCCATTAACCAGTTCGAGCCAGGATTATTTTGACATTGACAGGGCTCAGGCATGGGATAGTTTTGTCACGAACCTTGATTCAAGACGGGTTTAGGCCGGCATCTGTGGGTAGCACACCCCGATATTTCCAGCCGTTCTTGTTACGACGGACGTATTTACTGTCTCGTGTTTTAAATTTCGACATGAACTGGTTAGTAATCTGGAACTCGGATATTGACATCCAAATCCAAAATGAACTTTGTAAACATCGGAATGGTGTTGTTTAGTGTTCCAAATCTTTCTCCGTGTATGTTTATGTACAATGAGAATAATAATGGCTAACAATATAGACAATTTGGACCACCAACTTGTGAATCGGAGTGTCGCAATTTTTTTATAAAGCAGTTTATAGTGTGTCAATAAATGTACATGTACCATGCAATAAAGTTTTCTTCCACTTATTTTGTAGCATTATAAATGTTTCGTTTAGCACGAGTAAAATGCCTTTTTGTTTTTGTAAGAATAAACCAAAAAAGCTATTTTTGTAGTGTTCGCTAAAGATTGGTTTTTGAGTTGTTTCTTTGGTGTATGATGTTAGGCTCCATTTTTCAACATGTACATTGTAAACCTTTTACATTATACGCTTAATACTAATTACATGTATAACGTTATATTTATATTTGAACAAGTTAAATTCTAACAAATGAAAGGTTATCACTTGCAGCTTTAACTTATTAGTGGAAAAATCTAAAGTTCCCAATTTTGAATAAAATTACAAGGTCAGCTCCTTTGAGAATAAAAACAAGAAATTATACAAATAAAATTTCAATTTTTGAAGAAAACAAACTTTTTTCCAAAGTTGAATCCAAGGTTAATCTTTAACTTTTTTGAACAAGTAACCATGGTGACACATTTGTTAAGAATCAGTTTTGCTTTAGGTTTCTAAATCTAATTTATAGTTTCTGTTTGGTTATTATTCACAGCTGTTTAATACTAGAACCTGTGGTGGAAGCAAGATGAGCGCTAAGATGCTAGATTACAGCAAGATCTTGGTAGGTAGACTGCCTCAAGTCTTTTAATTCTTATCTAGAGTTTTAGAAGGCAAGTCTTCTTAAACTGAGCTATAAATCTTATTAGTACTTCTCAAAAAACATCTTTAAAATGCAATGTACTTTTAGAAAACTAACTATAGTGTACACTGTAACCGAAAACAAATGAATGGCAAGAGTTTTAGTAAAGTGTCGTAGAAAAACTTCAGTTGTAGTTTCAAATACTGATTGTTGAGGGGTTTTTTCTCCCCGTTTTCTTTTAAACAGCCAACCATACAAACTTGACAAGTACAGCCCACTGCCAACAAACCATCACCATCTTTCAAAACAACAACATTTGGCTGTCCGAGCTGAGGAAGACAATTCTCTACACATGTACGTTGTACTGTAATTGACATCTCAGAGCGTCTCTCTGTAGTGCTCGAATATGACAATTTAATATTGAGGCCCATGAGCCGGAAGTGAATTGCAGTCTTATTAAAAATGTGCCAGAGGTCCAATCATTCGGGTCATTTGCTATCAATTTGTCCCGGATTTCACGTATTTGGTTATTTTTAAGCGCAAATAAAAAACTTCCCTCATGCTCCTTCCCTCATGATTAGAAAAACATACCTACCGGTATGTGATTCTGGGTGCCATCCATCAAGCGATGTCACGGCGATACACGGCGCATGCGTGTCAACCGAGCATGCATCATATCGGCCCCGATATACGCCAGGCCCCCGGTGGCCGTAACCAGCCCGTTGCGAATCAGCTCAAATTTGATGAATGATGGTACCAAGACACACACAGGTATTTTTTGGCCGCTCTTCGGAAAGGAGCCTTGCTAATTTCCCTGCTGCCTCACAGGCTCATTTACATAAATTATAATATTAGGGTGAAAAGGTCTATTGATTTAAAAATGTAAAATTGTATAACATGAATCAAGAGAATTATCTGGTTTTTTACACATTCTTATTTTACAATTTTATAATCTTCCAAAGCAGTAAAACTGTCGTTGAAATGTCACATTTGTGATATTCTGAATTGTTGTAGAATTTTATGTTTTACTGCATCGGAATATAATGTTACTTCTATTTGGCAATAAAATATACTTTCAGAAAAAAAATTGAATTTACAGACTATTTTGTAAAAAGTGCCATCAATAATGCACGCTGACATGCGTACTCGATCGGAGTATCTGCCGTCTTACAATTCAAATCTATAAACAAATTAATATTAGACAGAGCGCATGCGCGCCAACTTGGTTATAAAGTCAGAACCAGTCTGTCCCAGTCTCTGCTGCGAACTGGTTCTGACTTTATTTTTTGTGTGCGAATCTTTTTATCTTAAGTCGAAGGAATTATAGTACGGATCGGAGAGTGCAATGGCCTATCGGTAAGCACCCTGGGGCTCAACCCGGAGGTGGTGGGTTCGATTCCCACCACCATGTTTACTTTCTATACTTCATTACCGAAGGTTTCTAATTCAAGTACAAATCGAAGGTTGATATATTTAAAATTCGAAAATCGAATAACAAAGTGCAGGTGGCCAAGCGGTAACGTACGTAATTTTTCATTCGGTATTCCGGGTTCGAATCCGGAAACGATTTCGGTAATTTTTTTTTGTTAAATGGCCAAGTACAAATCGTAGGTTTACATATTTAAAATTCGAAAAATAGAAACCGGAAGTGCCGGTGGCCTAGCGGTAACGTAAGGGCGTTTCGATCCTAACCTCCTGGGTTCGAATCCGGACGATAGCGTGTATTTCATTTTCGATTTCTTTAAGTGATTTAAGTGATTCTAAGGGTTTTAAGTATAGAGAGTGCTACTAATGACGGGGGGACCCAGATAGTGCAAGTGGTAAGGGTGTCGGCTGGGAAGCGGCACTCGGACAGCGAAACCTCGACTGGCACCAGGAAAACTCGCGGAAAATAATTAATATATTTTGACCTAATTTGCAATTAATTAATTTTAGGGACATTTGGGACATTTTTGGACAATATCTTATTTTGGCATAATTAATTTATTTTGACCTAATTTGCATACAAATGCAAGGCTAACCCCTTATCGATCAATTTTATGGACATTTGAGACCTTTTTTGACAAAATCTTATTTTTTAAATAATTAATATATTTTTACCTAATTTGCATACAAATGCAAGGCTTAACCCTTATCAATTAATTTTATAGACATTGGGGACGTTTTTGGACAAAATCTTATTTGAATAATTAATATATTTTGACCTAATTTGCATACAAATGTAAGGCTAACCCCTTATCAATCAATATTATGGACTTTTGAGACCTTTTTTGACAAAATTTTATTTTTTAAATAATTAATATATTTTGACCTAATTTGCATACAAATGCAAGGCTTAACTCTTATCAATTAATTTATAGACATTTGGGACGTTTTTGGACAATATCTTATTTTTGGCATAATTAATTTATTTTGACCTAATTTGCATACAAATGCAAGGCTTACCCCTTATTAATTAATTTTAGGGACATTTTTGGACAATATCTTATTTTTGGCATAATTAATTTATTTTGACCTAATTTGCATACAAATGCAAGGCTAACCCCTTATCAATTAATTTTATAGACATTTGAGACCTTTTTTGACAAAATCTTATTTTTTAAATAATTAATATATTTTGACCTAATTTGCATACATATGCAAGGCTTACCCCTTATTAATTAATTTTAGGGACATTTGGGACATTTTTGGACAATATCTTATTTTGGCATAATTTATTTATTTTGACCTAATTTGCATACAAATGCAAGGCTTACCCCTTATTAATTAATTTTAGGGACATTTGGGACATTTTTGGACAATATCTTATTTTGGCATAATTTATTTATTTTGACCTAATTTGCATACAAATGCAAGGCTTACCCCTTATTAATTAATTTTAGAGTCATTTGGGACATTTTTGGACAATATCTTATTTTGGCATAATTTATTTATTTTGACCTAATTTGCATACAAATGCAAGGCTTACCCCTTATCAATTAATTTTAGGGACATTTGAGACATTTTTGGACAATATCTTATTTTTTAAATAATTAATATATTTTGACCTAATTTGCATACAAATGCAAGGCTTAACCCTTATCAATTAATTTATAGACATTTGGGACGTTTTTGGACAATATCTTATTTTTGGCATAATTAATTTATTTTGACCTAATTTGCATACAAATGCAAGGCTTAACCCTTATCAATTAATTTTATAGACATTGGGGACGTTTTTGGACAAAATCTTATTTGAATAATTAATATATTTTGACCTAATTTGCATACAAATGTAAGGCTAACCCCTTATCAATCAATATTATGGACTTTTGAGACCTTTTTTGACAAAATTTTATTTTTTAAATAATTAATATATTTTGACCTAATTTGCATACAAATGCAAGGCTTAACTCTTATCAATTAATTTATAGACATTTGGGACGTTTTTGTACAATATCTTATTTTTGGCATAATTAATTTATTTTGACCTAATTTGCATACAAATGCAAGGCTTACCCCTTATTAATTAATTTTAGGGACATTTTTGGACAATATCTTATTTTTGGCATAATTAATTTATTTTGACCTAATTTGCATACAAATGCAAGGCTAACCCCTTATCAATTAATTTTATAGACATTTGAGACCTTTTTTGACAAAATCTTATTTTTTAAATAATTAATATATTTTGACCTAATTTGCATACATATGCAAGGCTTAACCCTTATTAATTAATTTTAGGGACATTTGGGACATTTTTGGACAATATCTTATTTTGGCATAATTTATTTATTTTGACCTAATTTGCATACAAATGCAAGGCTTACCCCTTATTAATTAATTTTAGGGACATTTGGGACATTTTTGGACAATATCTTATTTTGGCATAATTTATTTATTTTGACCTAATTTGCATACAAATGCAAGGCTTACCCCTTATTAATTAATTTTAGGGACATTTGGGACATTTTTGGACAATATCTTATTTTGGCATAATTTATTTATTTTGACCTAATTTGCATACAAATGCAAGGCTTACCCCTTATCAATTAATTTTAGGGACATTTGAGACATTTTTGGACAATATCTTATTTTTTAAATAATTAATATATTTTGACCTAATTTGCATACAAATGCAAGGCTTAACCCTTATCAATTAATTTATAGACATTTGGGACGTTTTTGGACAATATCTTATTTTTGGCATAATTAATTTATTTTGACCTAATTTGCATACAAATGCAAGGCTTACCCCTTATTAATTAATTTTAGGGACATTTGGGGACAATATCTTATTTTGGCATAATTTATTTATTTTGACCTAATTTGCATACAAATGCAAGGCTTACCCCTTATCAATTAATTTTAGGGACATTTGAGACATTTTTGGACAATATCTTATTTTTTAAATAATTAATATATTTTGACCTAATTTGCATACAAATGCAAGGCTTAACCCTTATCAATTAATTTATAGACATTTGGGACGTTTTTGGACAATATCTTATTTTTGGCATAATTAATTTATTTTGACCTAATTTGCATACAAATGCAAGGCTTACCCCTTATTAATTAATTTTAGGGACATTTGGGGACAATATCTTATTTTTGGCATAATTAATTGATTTTGACCTAATTTGCATACAAATGCAAGGCTAACCCCTTATCGATCAATTTTATGGACATTTGAGACCTTTTTTGACAAAATCTTATTTTTTTAAATAATTAATATATTTTGACCTAATTTGCATACAAATGCAAGGCTTAACCCTTATTAATTAATTTTAGGGACATTTGGGACATTTTTGGACAATATCTTATTTTTGGCATAATTAATTTATTTTGACCTAATTTGCATACAAATGCAAGGCTTAACCCTTATCAATTAATTTTATAGACATTTGGGACGTTTTTGGACAAAATCTTATTTTTTGAATAATTAATATATTTTGACCTAATTTGCATACAAATGCAAGGCTTACCCCTTATTAATAAATTTTAGGGACATTTGAGACATTTTTAGACAATATCTTATTTTTGGCATAATTAATTTATTTTGACCTAATTTGCATACAAATTCAAGGCTTACCCCTTATTAATTAATTTTAGGGACATTTGAGACATTTTTGGACAATATCTTATTTTTGGCATAATTAATTTATTTTGACCTAATTTGCATACAAATGCAAGGCTTAACCCTTATCAATTAATTTTATAGACATTTGAGACCTTTTTGGACAAAATCTTATTTTTTGAATAATTAATATATTTTGACCTAATTTGCATACAAATGCAAGGCTTACCCCTTATTAATTAATTTTAGGGACATTTGAGACATTTTTGGACAATATCTTATTTTTGGCATAATTAATTTATTTTGACCTAATTTGCATACAAATGCAAGGCTTACCCCTTATTAATTAATTTTAGGGACATTTTTGGACAATATCTTATTTTTGGCATAATTAATTTATTTTGACCTAATTTGCATACAAATGCAAGGCTAACCCCTTATCAATTAATTTTATAGACATTTGAGACCTTTTTTGACAAAATCTTATTTTTTTAAATAATTAATATATTTTGACCTAATTTGCATACAAATGCAAGGCTTACCCCTTATTAATAAATTTTAGGGACATTTGAGACATTTTTGGACAATATCTTATTTTTGGCATAATTTATTTATTTTGACCTAATTTGCATACAAATGCAAGGCTAACCCCTTATCAATTAATTTTATAGACATTTGAGACCTTTTTTGACAAAATCTTATTTTTTAAATAATTAATATATTTTGACCTAATTTGCATACAAATGCAAGGCTTACCCCTTATTAATAAATTTTAGGGACATTTGGGACATTTTTGGACAATATCTTATTTTGGCATAATTAATTTATTTTGACCTAATTTGCATACAAATGCAAGGCTTAACCCTTATCAATTAATTTTATAGACATTTGGGACGTTTTTGGACAAAATCTTATTTTTTGAATAATTAATATATTTTGACCTAATTTGCATACAAATGTAAGGCTAACCCCTTATCGATCAATATTATGAACTTTTGAGACCTTTTTTGACAAAATCTTATTTTTTAAATAATTAATATATTTTGACCTAATTTGCATACAAATGCAAGGCTTAACCCTTATCAATTAATTTATAGACATTTGGGACGTTTTTGGACAATATCTTATTTTTGGCATAATTAATTTATTTTGACCTAATTTGCATACAAATGCAAGGCTTAACCCTTATTAATTAATTTTAGGGACATTTGAGACATTTTTGGACATCTTATTTTTGACATAATTAATTTATTTTGACCTAATTTGCATACAAATGCAAGGCTTAACCCTTATCAATTAATTTTATAGACATTTGGGACGTTTTTGGACAAAATCTTATTTTTTGAATAATTAATATATTTTGACCTAATTTGCATACAAATGCAAGGCTAACCCCTTATTAATTAATTTTAGGGACATTTCAGACATTTTTGGACAATATCTTATTTTTGGCATAATTAATATATTTTGACCTAATTTGCATCCAAATACAAGGCTTACCCCTTGTTATTAATAATTTTGACTTAATTTGCATTTACTTTAAATTGGCCATAATTTCATTTTTCTCAAAAATTGTAAATTGTAAGAGCTTAATCTTGCATTTTAGTTAAAACTGGCCAACACTATTTGTTTCTCAAACATTACAAATTGTAAGGAGTTAACATTGCATTTTATTTAAAATTGGCCACAATTTTCTTTTTGGCCAACATTTAAATAAATTGCAAGGTGTTAACCTTAAAATGTTGGAGATTTTTAATAATTTGAGTAAAAATGAATGTTGGCAAATTTAAAATATTTTGGACATTTTGGGCCATTCTTTTATAAAAGGTTGGCAAATAACATTTACAAAAATGCAAGGCCCACCCCTGCATTTTGTTTAATTAAGATTTGGCCATGTGGCCAATGTTAAATAAAATGTATAAAACTGTGTTTACAGAAATTGTAAGTCTATTTTAAATGAATTATATGCCTGTATTTTTGACTGAGCCCACATTGGTGTAATGCTGTGTTTTCAAAACAATTGCAATTGGAGAAATAAATTCCAAAACTATGGTACTGGTAACACAATTAAAACTGTAACACTTTTATTCCTATAATGTGACTGTCTCTAAATTTTACCTTTTTTGTTTTAAAGAGGTTAATATAGTCCATAGTCTAAGGAAAGTACAGGTATTCAATTAAACTTAGCTTTGCTGGAAAATCAGTTTATATTTGTGAGTGTAAGTATTTCTGTTCAGGACTTTATCTTTAAAGTCCTGAACAGAAATACTTACACTTGAAAATATAAACTGATTTCCCAGCAAAGCTAAATTTAATTAAATACATGTACTTTCCTCAGATCATCAGTTAGTAAATTCACCAGCAAGTTGATCAGCCCAAACCCAAGTCCCAACTTTCTACCCATCATCTCTGTAGAACAAGTCCAAACATCCTAAGGTCCAAGGCATATACCCCTTAGTTTCAAAATCTCTCTGGAGACTAAGTCCAAACATCATTTTTTTCCTCAGACCCAAGGCATCTACCCCATCAACTTTCAAATCTGTCTGGAGACTAAGTCCAAACCCCATACCCAAGGCATCTACCCCTCAATTTCAAAAAAAATTCTGGAGACTAAGTCCAAACCCTATTTCCTTCCTCAGATCCAAGGCATATACCCCTCAGTTTCCAACTATCTCTGGAAAAAAAATTCAAACACCCTTAGGGTTTTAGCTTTTTTTTTTTATAGTTAAATAAGAAAACCCCTTGTAGTGCGGTGGTTAGAGAAGAGGGCTACATAGCCAGGGGTCCAGGGTTCCAACCCACCCATAACCTTTTTACTAATATTTTCCTTTTTTTTGAAAAAAAACACTAAAAGCTCCTGGGTCCTCTCAGACCAGACCCCCAGACCCCTGGGGCTCAAATCTGAGCTCCTCCAACTGAGCTACCAGCTCTTGTTAAAAAAAAATCTCAAACGTTATATATAAACCTTACGTTCACAAATTTCGCAATAAAAAAAAATTACCCAGAAGCACCCACGAATATGAATATTCATTATGAATATTCATATTCGGGGTGCTTCTAGGTAATTTGTTTTGTACGTTCAATATGTATATATTCATATTCAGGGTGCTTCTAGGAAATTAAGAAAACAGATATACAAGTATGCAAATGCAAGATTGATGAATATTCATATATATATATAAATATTCAGTGTTTCTAAGAAAAAAAAATTCATAAAAAAACCCTAGATATACAAATGTATAGATTAGCATTCAGCACGGACATGTATTTATTTTCGTGAGTATATTCTGCCTTTAAACATTGAATAAGTAAATATACCACTAAAAACATGGCTTTTAGTAAGTATCTAGCAAGTTCTTTTGCTATATTATCACAACCACAAGTACTTAAATCGAAAACAAACTCAATTAAGTAACAAAACCACATTAAATTAGGTTATATGCAAACATTCCTTCAAAACAACTGCTTGGTGCAGATTTTTTTAAATGACAAAAATCTGTCTTACAATTTTCTAAAAGCACCTCAAATTGATTGCATTTTCCAAAAAACAACAACATTACCACTGTTACAAAAAACTATTTCAAGTTACAAAAAAATAATACACTCACGGCAATACCAAATAGTACAAACCACTATTTTCAAAGGTTTTCACTTACTATTCACAACAAAATCGCACAAAATAAGTTGGGGAAACCAGCTTCCAACCAACCAATGAGAAACTTACACGTACTTAGTAAAATGCTGTAGTAAGAGTCAGTCTTTGTGATTGGTCAATAAAACATCATATAACTCTTGGCAACACCTGGACAACCAATTAAGCCCTTTGTTTCATTTTTTTCTTTTTTGTCAGACTATCACAGTCTGCAATTGGTCTAAACATAATGACCATCTTTGAGGTCAACCAATAGAAAACGTCATTGCATAAAACTCATCCAACAATGCAATTTGATTGGTCGATTCAACTAGACAACAAATCACCTGAACACTAAACAATCAACACCAATTTGTTAACTTTGGCTTAAATCAACAAAACAAAGGCTGAATATTTTGGTTTATATATTATATATATATTTTAATAACCTTTTATAAATTGTCAACAATGTGTCTTCAAGAACAAATTGGGTGGAAAATCATAAATAAATTATATTGGATATCAACAACTGTGCATCATTTCTTTATTTCATTTGACACAATTGTTGGTACATGTATGATATACAAATAGGTAGGGAAAAAAACAACCAAGCATTTACCCTTTCATGAATATTCATGAAAATTCATGTGGCCTTGATCTTCCACAACTGAAAATGACCAGAAAATAAAATAAAACAATTAACATTAACTGAGGTTTTAACGAGTCTATCAATTAAATCACAACTAAGAATCCAAATCCGTTCACAAATACAAACAAATAATTAAATGAAATTCGAATTAAAAAAAGTACCTATGATCACACAAACTTTCTTCGAGTTAAAGGTAGGATACACCATTTGCACATATCAAAACATTTTACTACCGAATTATTAAGAAATATCTTACTAATTTTAAAGTAAATAATAACTAGGCATCCAGCAAAATTATTGCGCTAAATATCCTGTAATTGTTCCGAAAAATATATTTTTTTGTTTTAATTGCAAAAAAACCAAAAACCAACTGCACGATGCTAGTTGAAAACGTACGTTTTTCTTGCTTTTTTTGTCAGCATCCATGATTGTAAAACTTTGGACAGGTTAGTTAAACGATATTTACTATAAAATACAACCCCCCAAATCTACCCATTCCGGATAATTCAAGCAATTACCAATGGTGTATCCTACCTTTAAATATTCACAGCACAAATAACCAGGCCATTATGGGTGCGTTTGAGCGAGTTATTCACGTTAACACAATACTCCCGAGCTCACAAATGGCCGGAGTATGACTCGTAGATTAGCAAGAGTCTATTCTAAGTCAGAACAGGAGTACACCCCTGCACCAGACAAATCAGGCTTGAAATCACCTCATTAATTAAAGATGGCGGAAAGGTATAATGTTAATTTTCAGGTGTCATTTTGGTAATTTTTATGGCTTCTGGAAGGCCTTTAAGATAATTATTTGTTGTATACATGTACATGTACAACACTATACAAAAATTATTTATAAAAATATTTTTACGTATACACTCAGGAAACTCGAATAATCAAATAAACTTCTTGTAGCGAGTATTATCTGCTAAGTTAGCGCTGCGACATTCTAATGTTAAACATTGAACAGCCACTTCGCGCATGTCTAATACTAATGTTGCCGTTCACGCGATAGGGTCCACACATTTTGCTGCACACGCAAGTATCGAGAGTAACTCACCTAAACGCACCCATTGAAACCTGCTTTTTTTGACACAAGGCAATCACGAGTAAACTCACCTTCAACTTGAATCCCAGCAGCTCGGTAAGAACTCCAGAAAACGCCGATAAAACCACGACTCTCGTGATGTTGTAGAGTACTGGGTTCATTGCCATGCCAGCAATCTTAAAAGGAGTCTCGATTTCCTGTGGGTCAGATGTCAAAGTTCAAAGGGTCACAAATCACTCAGCCAATTTCTTTAATGAAACAGGCTAATTAAGGGGAAAGTTGCTTGACCAAGTACACATGAAATGACAAACAATCTTTCATTGACAGCACCCAGCGGCACAAACCGTCAGCAACGTAAGAAAAAAAACTTCTATAATATTAAACATTTCGGCATAAAAGAATGGCTACAATTATCACTTTTATACAAGTTGCGACCCATGTTAAGCTTGCCTTTTGCAGAGATTTTTACTCAGTTTTTGTTTGCAAGAAAGCCTCCAAAGTATTCGTTATTTGTGGTTAAAATTACCGGGAAGGGCGGGAAGTCATTGTGTCACCCGATTAAATATTGTTGCAAGACACACGGTGCCTTACATTTTGGGAAGTAATCGTACGTGAAGTGTACAATTACATGTACCCGCGAGTTGAGTAAAAATTGTTTAGTACACATGTACTTCTGAATGGCTTGCTATATTTTGACCCTTTTAATGAAATTGAAAAGAATTTGACATTCTCTCTTAATTATAATTTTTCCATGGTGGTGAGCTGTTGATAAACAGACAAAATTGCATTTCGTAAAAGTTCAATCTTTGTAGCCCCAAAGAATAGGTCGAAGTTTTGAGGTGGCAACACATTACACATTGACATGTCATGTAATTTGCTATTCCTCTCAACTCCTATTTAGCCTATTTATAAGACTAATTTCCAGTTCAGATTTACTGCTTAAAATCCTTATCCATTTTTATCTCAGTTTACACTTTATTATTGCAACATAGGGAAAGCGAATTCTCAAACACTCATTTACATTTTTAACACTTGGCTTTTGTATAGTGTTCAAAACATGTGTTCACACACAAAACATTTGTGAAACTTTTAATCTTTTCAATTCTCAAACATCTTAACCAATAAAGTTCAAACAAGTAACCATCCTTAATCTATGATAATTAAACTACAAGAAAATAACAATACATGTAAATTTTGGAACATACCACTGGCAAAATGATTTGTTGCAAACATGAGCTGAAAATTAACAATTGATGTAAAACACTAAATCAAACTTATAATTAAACAGCGCCCTCTGTTGTTCTAGCCACAGCAGTAAAAAGTGATAGCATTATTTGTTGTCTCAAATTTGAGAAATATTTTATTTTAAAAACAGTAAGAACATTATTTATTGCAGTTTTAAATTTGTAAAAAAGGCACTCATGAGAAGAAAATCTTGAAATTAGAAAACTTTTATTAAAACAAATCTTAATTTAAGTAAAAAAATTCCAGAAATAAATTTGAGAAATATTTTCCTATTTTAAAAACAGTAAGAACATTATTTATTGCAGTTTCAAATTTGTAAGAAAGGCACGCATGAGACGAAAATCTTGAAATTAGATTTTTTTTATTAAAAACAATCTTAATTCAAGTAAATAAAAGTTAACCACAATGTTCAATTTTTGTTATAGATTTTCTTAGTGATTTTCTGAAACTAAAAATTTGTTTCTTGTTTCAAGAACAATTTTCTTACATAAGAAAAATATTTTTGGCAGTGCGATATCGTTACCCCCGACTGTCAAGCTTATAGTCCAAACGGCAAAAATATTTGGTGTAATTCCAAATATGGTATCTATTACATATTCATAAATCATGAATAAATCATATTTGGAATTGAACCGGACTGCATAGGTAGATATATTTTCTTGAAGATCTTACCTTAAGGAGTTTGGAGGCAAGTTTAAGTACGTTGTTAACCAGCATCAGATCGTCTTTCTTATGCGGCTTTTTCTCCATATGTAAATAGAGATTTATCTGAAGAAAAAACAGAAATAGTAAACAGTACCCACACAATTTCCTCTTGCAATTTAACTAAGTCAAACAGATAAAAACATAAATATTCATTCAGAATAAAAATATTCATTAATGCAAATGTTTAATAATATATGCAAATGTTGGAATTACATACAGTTCAGCTTTGACATGTATTTTCTTGAGTATATTCTGCCTTTAAACAAGGAAATATACCACTAACAGATGTCTAGAATTTTAATTTGTAGTCTAAGCCCAGCCCCTGATATTGCACCTACCTGTTCAGTTAATAGCACAGACGTGTTGCGGAATTTCTGGTTGATGTTGGAACCTAAAGTCATGAATCGGAGCAAGAACGGGCACATGCAGAATGTCCAAGCAATCAGCTCCCAGTTAAAGAGATGGGAAAGGAACTTGAATTCCTTCTGAAGCATCTGCGACATGAAAACAAAAAGATTTGCCGTGATTCTAAACATTTAACAGATAAACTCGTCACGAGCAAGCCTGAAAATATCCGTCAGCGACCATGATTGTAAAACTTTGGAGAAGTCATTTACTATAAAATACAACCCCCTCCAACCCAGCCATTCATGATAATTCAAGCAATTACCAGTGGTGTTTCCTACCTTTAAGACCTCTCCCCAATATAAATACCTACCTCAACGCACAGCACAGACATCAGGCACAGGGTCAGCATAAACGCCGACGACACAATGACGTCAATAGAGCGCTGAGGTCCACGTTTCTGACAGAAAACAAAACAAAACAGTGATCACTGAATTGTCATAACATTCCTAAGCTTCTTCAAATAACAGTCGGTCTCGAAATCATCAAAGGTCGAGGCAATGTTGAAAGTCTCAAATTTATTTGTACAAACTGCCATTTGTAATTGTAAATAATCTCAGTAGTTA
This sequence comes from Crossaster papposus, assembly GCA_037893245.1. Lineage (NCBI taxonomy): Eukaryota > Metazoa > Echinodermata > Asteroidea > Velatida > Solasteridae > Crossaster > Crossaster papposus. The sequence goes on from JBAIAA010001610.1 coordinate 64,050, forward strand.
TGTCCAGTCCGTCTCAAGTCCTCCAAAGTGCCTCAGTCCCCTACCTTGAGAAACGACCTCAGCGAAAGCCATGCCTTGATGTTGCTGACTTTGTCTAGTCTGAAGTGGGGTAGATTTGACTTGCGAGCTCGGCGGGTAGACGTGAGGTGGGAGAAATACTTGGCAAAAAGACAACGCTAGGAAGAAAAACAAAACGTTATAATTAATTGACAATTAATATTGGTACCGGTAATTTAGATAGACTGGTTAATTTAAAATCATTGTGGCGGAACGTGGCAAATTAAGATGACAAAACAATGTAAAACCATTACAAAACAATAAATTACGACAAAATTACGACAAAAACTATAAAATATGATCCCAGTTAAAAATCCTCAAAATTGCTCATTGCTAATATCTTTAAAAAAATAATAATCATAAAACGTGATTAAAAATGTATAACGATGTTTCACTTTATTTTGATGGAAACAAGAAACTTAGCAAATTCCAAACGAAAATTCCAAGTACCTGTTTGAAGGTTTTCTCGGCGACAGACAGCAAGAAAAAGCACATAAGACTGAGAGCGAAGCGCTCAATGCTGCACATAGCGATTACGACATAGGCGGCCGTGTTGAGCCAGAACGAGTCTGCCGCCCTCTGCGGCCAGGAATGGGTCAGCGAGGAGGGATCAAAGTCGTGAAAGGACACACCACGTAATCTAAGGAGATCACAAGGTGTAATAATTAATGGTTACGTTTACCGTGATCGGTGGAAAATGTTGATTTTAAACATCCCCTTCCACAGATGTTGTATGACCCAATGACCTCTGACCTGAAGCTAATTGGTATGCTAGCCAGCACGACAGCGCAGAGGGTCCCGATAGCGATGTAGTCGCAGTTGCTACGCGTGTTGTGCACCTTGGTGTTGATGTAGCAGCTGATCTCGAGCACGCTAAGATCGGCCTTCTTACACTCGTTGCCTTCAAAGATGCGTACGCGAACTTAAAAACGAAGATAAAAACAGAAGAAGACAAGAAGATTGATGATCTGTTGGCTGGCAATTTGGCTGGCAATTTGGCTGGCCATTGGCTGGCCATTGGGTGGCCATTGGCTAGTGATTGTCTAGTTTTTAACTTGTGATGGGCTTGACTTCGACTCAGAATTCACAATGTTTTTTTGGGGGGGACACTTCACTTTTTAAAGACTTACTCTTTTCGGTGTTGGTGCAAGCGCTTGGCGTGCTCGTAACAGTCGCCGGAAAGAGTTTAAACGGGTCTTCAAAATGCGGTATCTCCCCGTTCTTTTCGTTGTCCGAATCGGAGGAGTCACTTTCGCTTGACTCGCTAGACGTTCCTGAAGAGGACACCTCCTCCGCAGTCTCGCCCCAGCTTGGGTCATCCATGTCGGAATCACCAGACCGTGACGGACCTCTGAGATGGGGATCCTAAATTTAAAAAAAAAAGGGAGGGGTGCAGGAATAAATCTTAATATATTTATGCTGTACATATATTTTACTTCTTGGTGGGAATAAGCAATTGTGATCAAGTGGCTTGCCCAAGAACACAGGTACTAGAGCCCTGCAGGTTAGGGGGATTGGGGGAGAAGAATTTAAATTCATGCTTTAAGGCATTGTGTTTGACATTAGTGGGGGATGTGACTTTCAGCCATAAAGGGTTGGAGGTGCTTGCGCCCTTGGGCAAGACACTTTACCTCAATTGCCCCTCTCAACCTGGGAGTATAAATGATACAAGATGTGCATATACTGTCAGTTTCAATTATGTTCTCTTTAAATAATACATTTTCTATTATCAATTTTGTTTGCGTGTCTGCAATATGAATATTCATTTTTAAAGATCTATTTTTGAAGTTAAAACCAAATAACCGACCTCCATTAGTGACTTGCATTGTCTGACAGGTCGCGTGTCGAGGTCAGAATCGTTGGAGCTTCCGTACTCTTGTCGCTTGCGTCGACCTTTCCTGACCCCAGCCCGCATTCTCAGGCTGCGCTCGCGACCTCTGACCTCCGTGCCGTCCGGGGGACCCTCGCTGTCCGATGCGTGATGGGGGTTGTCCGACACGTCGTCACTGAAGTGCGTTATGGACGATTTCTGGTCTCGTTCTGTGGTGGAGGTTATAAGAATACAAGGCGTGATTTATTAAAGTTTGTGGCCTGTGGGTATTTCTTTTTTCGTTTAATTGTTTAAGCAAGTTCACACCAACATACCTAGTAGAGACACTTTGGAGCCCTCAATTTTATTCCCCGGCTTTTGGGTCCCGTAACCCTTGCTCTCCTCTGCCGGCTTACTTAACCTCCGACCTTTGACCTCAGGCCCTTCTGATGCCAGGGCAGGATCCGACGGTGTTGATGAGAAAACGACGGCAGTGTCAGCGTTCGGGTCGTGGTCAGGAAGGAGAATTTCTCCGGCAATGTCAGACTCCTCAATTGGTTTCCCCAAGAGAGTAAAGTCTTCTTCTGCATAACCGGTAGTCACGTCGCCTCCCACGCTTTGCACGTAATTCACCGGTTTCCCGCTACTGGTTCCTGGCATCCCAAGTCCATCTTCAACGCTCGCCTCATCCATCCCTTCCACGAGGCTCTCACGACGCCCCGTAGCGCTGTCTTCCACGACAATCCCCGGCCGAGAGAAACGCCGGGCGAGATTGCGGCGTGCCTGGCGCATCTGAAAGTAAGTGTCAGCTGTGCAGGGTAGGGACTGGCTCCGTCGTATGCCTCGTTTTTTAGGGTAGTTGCTGGAACCTTCATCAGACATTGGTTTATGCTGTTTGGTCTTGACCTGACGGCTGCAAAGGAAAGAAGACAATCTGTCAACTAAACAAGAAATGCCACGCCACTGTATACCTACTCCCATGATATGGCACTGCCCTTTAAATATCAAGTATCCTGGGACCTGTCAGTGTTTGGATTATGTAATACTGTATTGATGACCTACAGAGGGCCAAGAAACATACCAAGTTTGAAGTCTTAAGTTATGATTGCTTGCATGCACACGCTCACATGCGGAATAACAAGACAAACACAAAAAGCCATCTGTAATTGCTAATATAAATAATTCTGTTTTTTTCCCCCGTTTTTTAAACATTTTTTTCGGAAAACTTTAACTTGTACCCTTGGTACCTTCGTCTAGTCATTCGACGTCGCAGCGATCTAGATTTCTTGACGGTGGTGCAGACTACCAGTGAGTAGACGGTGCCCAGCACCGAGGCAAGAATAACGGGGGTGAACACCTCAGTGAAGAAAATCGGCTGTAAACAGAAAATGGGTCAAGAAAAACAAGTCATTTTATAAACATTTCCTGCCAGGGTCGTCCACTTTTTTAACAAAAAAATATTTTTGACTTGGACACATGTCAGGAATTGGTTATATTAGTTCGCACCGGGATTATTTTGACATTGACAGGACGAAGGTATGGGATTGTTTTTCATGAACCTCAATCCAAGACGGGTTCATATAGACATCTGTGGGTAGCACACCCTGATATTTCCAGCCTCACTCGCTACAAGCCGGTTGCCGACAGATATTTTATCGGCCTTTCCATGTATACATGTAATCTGAAGCGAACTGACTAAAAATCTTACCGTCTGTCCTTCATGTGGCCAATACACAAAATACACAGTTAAAGAGAAAGCCTGGAGGAAATACAGCACCAACAAACACACCAGCATCCATTTTGGTAGCTGATGCTTCCACCTGGGTGAAAGAAAAGAAGAAAAAAGTGGTTTATATTTATATTTATAAGGTAGTTTTCACCATTTGTTTGGCTTTAATTTTCCAAAATGAATGGGTAGTGGTTTATATTTTTAGTTAATATTGTGACGCTAACCTATTTTTTGTTACTTTGTGTTCATAGATGTTGGAAAAATGAAGACAATTAGTGGTTTTGTTGTCTGATTCCTTGACTTTCTTTAGACAATTGTTTCTGCAAATGGTGTAAACTACCTTTAAATTGGAGCCAAGATGAGGAATTGGGGATGAATCAGGATCCAAATTTACATAACTGACTGGAATCATCGTCAACTCACCATCGGAAGTAGAGAGGAAAAAATGCAACCCTGATAAGTCCTTTCCGTGCACTGGAACCCAACGAATGCTCCGGTTTAGCCTTGGTAAATGTAGAACCTGTCCTCAAAAAAAAAATCAGGGAACAATTTGAAATTTAGGGCACACCAGATCCTTTCCAACTTTAAATATACCATGTTGCATAATCTGACATTTTTTACAGGCCATGCAATGTTTTTTTTTAAATTCACTCCTTAACCTCTTGATGCATGGCATGGGTGGCTTGTGTGTAAAGCGCTTGCCTCTCACCAATGTGGCCCGGGTTCGATTCCCTGCCCGGACCATATGTGAGTAGAGTTGTGCGTTGGTTCTCTCCTGTGCCACAAGGGTTTTTTCCAGGTCATCCGGTTTTCCTCCCTCCTAAAAAATCAAACACTTTCGATCTCAGGCTGTGCTCCGTAGTCGTATATGAGTCGATGTGGCCGGCTGCCGTAGGCGCCTTTTTGTGCCAGCGACTCGACCACGTTGTAGCCGCGTCCTTCGCAATTCAGCACACCAGCTGCGAGTAAGGATGATTAGCCTCCCAAATTATTATGCCAGTATTAATTCCTCACTGCATCAGATTATACGCATGACTGCACAACAGCATTTGGGCCCGAGTGGGCAGCTGCACGTGTCCCATTTAACCATTTCAGTTGGGGTTAAGGTTGGTTTTATGAGAATGCTTTAATGAGAAACAACGAAAATCATCATCTTTTTTTCAAGAACCTACCTCTGACAAGGTCAATGTCAATCAGCTCAGTTTTCAGCCGACCAGTTCTCAAGGAGAAATTATTGGAAGCAAGACCCTGGAAAAAAATGCCATGCCATAATAATTCAGCGTTATAAATACTTAGTATTTATTTATATAAATATTATATTTATACCATATTGACTAGTTTCATGTTTTTTGCTGTTAAAGAAATTGTCCATGTTCGTGTGATTTTTTTGCTGTATTAACAAACAATGAAATTGCATCAAATATGTATTGCAAAAATGCACAGTAAAAGATCACATAATTTGTCTTTCTGGTAATGATCCCTAGGCTCTGTGTCTTGAAAGCCTGAAAAAACCTGTAGAGAGAAGACAATGAGAAGATACAGTTTTAGAGGTGGGAGAAAACAAGAATATTCTGGGGGAAATTCACATAATCAGGCAGGGACTGAAAACCCAATCCACATATTGGCCCAGGCAGGATTCGAACCCAGGTCACAGTGGTGGAAGGCGAGGAATGAACCGCTACGCCAACCTGACAATCATGATTGAGGTGACCCATTTAAGTGACTTACAAACCTGTATGTTTAACTCCTTGATTTCAACATGCTCCTCCCATAGTTCTTTGTCATGAGCACCAATCTATGGCGACAGAAATACAAGTATTACTTTAATGTAAAATTACAATTGTCTAAAAATATATTTTAGATGAATTTACTGTGGACATGCGCTGTCACTGAATTTAAAGGTAGGATACACCATTTGCAAATATTTATAAAATTTACTACCGAATTATTAGAAAATATTTTATTTGAAAGTAAATATTGATTGTAGGCAACCAACAATATGATTGCGCTAGAATTACATGTATAATTGTTCTGAATAAATGATTTTTTTATAAAAAAAATTACAATCGCCAGACGGCGAAAACGGTAAAAAACAAGAACATAACTAGAACCACTGCCTGACGACGGTTCAAAACAAATGCCATTTTTTCTTGCCTTTCTCGGCGTCCATGATTATAAAACTTTGGACAGGTCAGTTAAACGATATTTACTATAAAATACAACCCCTCAAATCCACCCATTCATGATAATTCAAGCAATTACCAATGGTGTATCCTACCTTTAAATATAAACAAAAGCTGTTCCCTTTAAGAGCGGTCTATCCAAGCTGTGAATTGATTTAGTGGAAGTCAGGGTTTAGTTTCATACCTGTTGTTGGAAGCCAGAAATCGCTTCGTTGATTCCTAAAAACCCTAGCATTTCGGACAGTCAACCCGACGACCCGACAATGTGGACAGTCGACCTTTGAACTGATCCGTATCACCATATCACTGGGTCAGCAATGTCGTAGCGCGGTGTCAGGGGTAACCTGCGTCCATCTTGGAAAAGTCCTCGTTTTTCGCTTTCTCCAGAATTGAGTTTGAAGCCCTTTGCTTCCTAAGTTCCTAAAATGCACTTGGAAATAAGTAAAGGAGAAATTTCTTGCATCAGTAAACTTTAGATTTTACAGTTTTAACCAGTTCGCGCCGGAATGACGTACATAAACGCAACGTTTTCCCCAGATTCAAAACGGATGACGCATAAATACGCCACGAGCAAGGCCGGAAATGTCTGTCTGCAGCGAGCAAGGCCGGAAATGTCTGTCAGCAGCGAGCAAGGCCGGGAATGTCTGTCAGCAGCGAGCAAGGCCCGAAATGCATGGGTGTTCTTTCCGGCACTATCAGCCTGAACCCCTTCGGATCGAGTTTCATTAAAAATAATCCCGCCCCTCGGTTCGGTGATGTTAAAATAATCCCGGCGCAAACTGGTTAAGTTAAATCGGGAGGAAGGGGAATTTATATTTTATAAATTCCACTCCTTCACATTCAATTCAAAGTGAATTGAGGGGATGATAACTTTAAAAGACACATGAAAACACTTCTAAATATTACATATTACATAGTGCCAGTGAGCTGTATTAATTTAATGACTGAGGGTTTGTCTAGGGTAATGAACCTCACAGTTACTACACTATAGAGTTACCGTTGACTGACCTTTGCAATACGAAAGATATGACGCAGGATACAAACAAATTAACAAGCTAGATTTTAAATGGAAATCTAAAAACTTTCCAACTACAAGTAGCCTACTGTACCCTATGTGTTGGTTCAGTTTAAACC
>JBAIAA010001611.1:22500-25000 GCA_037893245.1 Crossaster papposus
GATGATAAGGCAGATAACAAAGTAAACGCCCCTAGTTCTAACATCATCGACGGAGGTTATTTACACGTGCCGAAGGAAGATACCCATGAGACAACGCAGAACGCAACAGCACCGGATGTGATGGAAGAAGTGGGTGACACCAACTCTCAGGACAAGGTAACTCCCAAGCAAAAGCCCCCGACCTACTGGGATAAAGCTGTTCAACAAGAGCGGTTAAAACGGAAGAGAGAAGCTGATGAAGAAAGTCCAGAAAAGAAAGTCTCCAGAGAGGATGAAGATAGGATGGAAACATCACCGGTTCGAATACAAGTTGCTCAAGATAAACCTGGTGAAGAGGAAATAGGGAAAGATGACAACAAATCGGCATCAGGAACAGAAGATGACACTTTGAATACAATGTCGGAAGACAAACAGTCAAAAGCGCCGGACAATGAAGCAAAGGATAGTCCTCCTGACAAACCCAAAACTGATAGACGACAACGAAGACAAGATCACTCCAACAAAGGCACCATCCTACCGGGCGACAAACAAGCAACAAAGGCACCTAGTCCTTCAAAAAGTCGAGGTAGAGGCAGAGGTCAGTTACAAAATTAGATATGATGTGGGGATTAATTTTGCTGATGAGTTTCCTGAGTAGTCTGTCCATTGTGACCATTAATTCTAATGGTATCAGGGACATCCGAAAAAGAGATGCTTTGTTTGAAAGTTTTGTGCGTAGAAAATTTGACGTTATCTTTATTCAGGAAACTCATAGCAATAGTACCGATGAGTACTTTTGGCGTAACAGCTGGGAAGGCGAAATCATTTTCAGCCACGGTTCTAATCATTCGCGAGGTGTTGCTGTTTTAATCTCTAAAAAATGTGGCCTTAATATATGTAATATTAATAATGATAATGATGGTCGTTGGGTTAAGGGAGATATTGTTTGGAATAATAATGTTATTTCCCTCATGTCAGTGTATGCTCCCAATTCGGTCGCCGATAGAGTTATTTTTTTCACTGGCCTTAGCTCTTTAATTAAGTCTGATTCTGATTGGATAATATGAGGTGATTTTAATTGTGATCTTGCTAGTATCCAATGTGATCCTAGCCGATTAACCTTAAAGCATTTAATTCATGACTCTGATTTAATTGACACTTGGTTTTCTGTTTACCCTAATGATCCCGGATGTACCTTTTATAGCAGAGCTCATAGGACTTCTAGTAGGATTGACTATATTCTAGTCTCGAACTGTTTCAAACATCAATTAGGAGAAATGTGTGTTTGTATGAACGGCTTGACTGACCATAAATTTATCAAGCTGAAACTCGAGAATCGCAAGACCCCCCATGGTAGTGGTCGCTGGATATGTAACAATGAGCTCCTTAAGGATATCGATTGTTCTAACAGAATTCGTACTTTTTGGAATTTCTGGAAGTTAAACAAGACTAATTTTAGCTCTCTTATGGAATGGTGGGAATCTGGGAAGTTTAGACTCAGGGAAATCATTCAAGATTTCGGCCGGGAAAAAGTTTTTCTTGAAAAACAGCAGGTTAAGCTTTTAAACCGTCGCTATGACAAATTAATCTGCAGCCCTGGTGACAATAAGAATGAGATTAATAATGTTATGAAAGACCTCAAACAGCACGAGATGAAAGAATGGGAAAGAGCTAAAGTTAGGGCTCGTAACATCCATAAAACAGAGTATGATAAGCCGAGTAGATTTTTTCTCAATCTAGAGAAAAAGCAAATTGAGAATAGTATGATGTCTAAGATTCTTGATTGCGATGGCAACTATGTGGATGATCCTGGAAAAATGTTCAAGTGTGTTAATAATTTTTATCATAATCTGTATAACCATGAAGATATTATTTCTAATAGACTTGATGAAATTCTTGCCACCATTGATACTGAGTCTTTTGATGATACTGTTTTTAATTTGAATGAAGACATTTCTAAGTTCGAAAGCAAGAAAGCCCTTCATGAAATGAATCTCAACAAATCCCCGGGAATTGATGGTTTAACAGTAGAGTTTTATCAGTCGTTTTGGGATATTTTAGGCGACGATTTGCTTGATGTTTTTCAAGAATGTAAGAAAAAAGGTAATTTGACTAAGACCATGAATACTGCCTTGGTGCGTCTTATTTATAAAAATTCTGGTTGTAAACATGATTTAAAAAATTGGCGCCCCATTAGTCTTTTGACGGTGGATTATAAAATTTTGTCTAAGGTTATCATGAATAGACTCATGAATATTATGCCTAACTTGATTGGTAAAGAACAAACTTATGGTGTTCATCATCGCAGCATTCATGACAATCTTATGGTCTTACGTGACACTATTGATTATGTTAATTTGTTTGACAAAGAGGCCGCTATTGTTAGTATCGATCAAGAAAAAGCTTTTGATAGGGTGAGTTGGAATTATATGTTTAGTGTCATGGATAAGATGGGTATCCCTCATAGTCTTATTGGATGGGTTAAGCTTCTCTATAGCGGCCCTTTGAGTAGAATTATGAT
>JBAIAA010001611.1:85000-90000 GCA_037893245.1 Crossaster papposus
TATGGTACTGTTGTTAACATTAAACGACAACATCACGACTTCGACTCGGCTGTCGAGAATGGCGTTAGAAGTCTTCTCATCAAACATGTCAAAAAGCCCATACCGAGCTACATCAAGATTGGAAGTTTCAATCTCCCAGTGCGTCACCGGGGCCAGGAGAAAACGTGCAGGATTTGCAAAAAGCCGGGCCACATCGCCAGAGAGTGTGACCTGAGAGGTCGATGTTTTGTCTGCGGCTCCCCGGACCACCGTGCGGAAATGCATGACAAGCTGCAAGAACTCCAGCGTCTTCCCCCAGTCAGTCAGGTGCTCCATGACCATTCGTACGGGGCAGATGATAAGGCAGATAACAAAGTAAACGCCCCTAGTTCTAACATCATCGACGGAGGTTATTTACACGTGCCGAAGGAAGATACCCATGAGACAACGCAGAACGCAACAGCACCGGATGTGATGGAAGAAGTGGGTGACACCAACTCCCAGGACAAGGTAACTCCCAAGCAAAAGCCCCCGACCTACTGGGATGAAGCTGTTCAACAAGAGCGGTTAAAACGGAAGAGAGAAGCTGATGAAGAAAGTCCAGAAAAGAAAGTCTCCAGAGAGGATGAAGATAGGATGGAAACATCACCGGTTCGAATACAAGTTGCTCAAGATAAACCTGGTGAAGAGGAAATAGGGAAAGATGACAACAAATCGGCATCAGGAACAGAAGATGACACTTTGAATACAATGTCGGAAGACAAACAGTCAAAAGCGCCGGACAATGAAGCAAAGGATAGTCCTCCTGACAAACCCAAAACTGATAGACGACAACGAAGACAAGATCACTCCAACAAAGGCACCATCCTACCGGGCGACAAACAAGCAACAAAGGCACCTAGTCCTTCAAAAAGTCGAGGTAGAGGCAGAGGTCAGTTACAAAATTAGATATGATGTGGGGATTAATTTTGCTGATGAGTTTCCTGAGTAGTCTGTCCATTGTGACCATTAATTCTAATGGTATCAGGGACATCCGAAAAAGAGATGCTTTGTTTGAAAGTTTTGTGCGTAGAAAATTTGACGTTATCTTTATTCAGGAAACTCATAGCAATTGTACCGATGAGTACTTTTGGCGTAACAGCTGGGAAGGCGAAATCATTTTCAGCCACGGTTCTAATCATTCGCGAGGTGTTGCTGTTTTAATCTCTAAAAAATGTGGCCTTAATATATGTAATATTAATAATGATAATGATGGTCGTTGGGTTAAGGGAGATATTGTTTGGAATAATAATGTTATTTCCCTCATGTCAGTGTATGCTCCCAATTCGGTCGCCGATAGAGTTATTTTTTTCACTGGCCTTAGCTCTTTAATTAAGTCTGATTCTGATTGGATAATAGGAGGTGATTTTAATTGTGATCTTGCTAGTATCCAATGTGATCCTAGCCGATTAACCTTAAAGCATTTAATTCATGACTCTGATTTAATTGACACTTGGTTTTCTGTTTACCCTAATGATCCCGGATGTACCTTTTATAGCAGAGCTCATAGGACTTCTAGTAGGATTGACTATATTCTAGTCTCGAACTGTTTCAAACATCAATTAGGAGAAATGTGTGTTTGTATGAACGGCTTGACTGACCATAAATTTATCAAGCTGAAACTCGAGAATCGCAAGACCCCCCATGGTAGTGGTCGCTGGATATGTAACAATGAGCTCCTTAAGGATATCGATTGTTCTAACAGAATTCGTACTTTTTGGAATTTCTGGAAGTTAAACAAGACTAATTTTAGCTCTCTTATGGAATGGTGGGAATCTGGGAAGTTTAGACTCAGGGAAATCATTCAAGATTTCGGCCGGGAAAAAGTTTTTCTTGAAAAACAGCAGGTTAAGCTTTTAAACCGTCGCTATGACAAATTAATCTGCAGCCCTGGTGACAATAAGAATGAGATTAATAATGTTATGAAAGACCTCAAACAGCACGAGATGAAAGAATGGGAAAGAGCTAAAGTTAGGGCTCGTAACATCCATAAAACAGAGTATGATAAGCCGAGTAGATTTTTTCTCAATCTAGAGAAAAAGCAAATTGAGAATAGTGTGATGTCTAAGATTCTTGATTGCGATGGCAACTATGTGGATGATCCTGGAAAAATGTTCAAGTGTGTTAATAATTTTTATCATAATCTGTATAACCATGAAGATATTATTTCTAATAGACTTGATGAAATTCTTGCCACCATTGATACTGAGTCTTTTGATGATACTGTTTTTAATTTGAATGAAGACATTTCTAAGTTCGAAAGCAAGAAAGCCCTTCATGAAATGAATCTCAACAAATCCCCGGGAATTGATGGTTTAACAGTAGAGTTTTATCAGTCGTTTTGGGATATTTTAGGCGACGATTTGCTTGATGTTTTTCAAGAATGTAAGAAAAAAGGTAATTTGACTAAGACCATGAATACTGCCTTGGTGCGTCTTATTTATAAAAATTCTGGTTGTAAACATGATTTAAAAAATTGGCGCCCCATTAGTCTTTTGACGGTGGATTATAAAATTTTGTCTAAGGTTATCATGAATAGACTCATGAATATTATGCCTAACTTGATTGGTAAAGAACAAACTTATGGTGTTCATCATCGCAGCATTCATGACAATCTTATGGTCTTACGTGACACTATTGATTATGTTAATTTGTTTGACAAAGAGGCCGCTATTGTTAGTATCGATCAAGAAAAAGCTTTTGATAGGGTGAGTTGGAATTATATGTTTAGTGTCATGGATAAGATGGGTATCCCTCATAGTCTTATTGGATGGGTTAAGCTTCTCTATAGCGGCCCTTTGAGTAGAATTATGATGAATAATTTCATAGGTGCTACTATTGAAATTCGCAGAGGTATTCGGCAAGGCTGTCCCTTGTCGCCTTCATTGTATGCTATTTGTGCCGAGGGTCTTGCTAATCTCCTCAGAAACAACGACTCCATTCATGGGATTTCTATTCCCAACACTTATGATTGTATAAAGTTTATTCAACATGCGGATGATACTTCAGTTTTTATTTCTTCTGATAGTGATTTTGACTGTCTTAATTCCACTTTACAAACTTTTTGTGGTGGTAGTGGGTCGAAAGTAAATATTCAAAAGACCAAGGGTCTTTGGTTGGGGAAATGGAAAGATCGTAACGATAAGCCTCTTGGGTATGATTGGCACAATGACAAACTTAAGATTTTAGGTATCTACTTCGGAAATGATGTTTCTCCTGAAGATAACTGGGGACCTAGGTTGAAAAAATTGAATAATACTCTTAATCTTTGGCGTACTCGAAATCTCACTCTCAAAGGAAAAGCGGTTGTCGTGAACGCCCTTTTTGGATCCGGTTTGTCTTATTTTGGAAGCATCCTCCCATGTCCCGATGAGTGGGTCAAAAAAATGAACACTGTTATCTTTCGGTTCTATTGGAAGTCCAAGCCAGAGAAGGTTAAACGAATCAACATTATGGCCCCCAGAAATCTTGGAGGAACAGGTCTGTTGAACGTACAAGCCAAAATCCACAGCTGTAAACTGAAATGGCTAGCTAATTTCACTAAAGCATCAGGTATCTGGCGTTCTTGGTTTAACTTTTGGATTTGTGAAGCCAGTGGATCAAATCGATTAGGCTGGTATGTGTTCAACAATTGTAACCGATCGAAAATAATTCCTTCTTTTTACCAGGAACTGTTTAAAGCTTTCAAAAATTCAAATGGGGGGATCAGGTGTAACATTTCTTGTATTTGTGAGGTTCAACATGTACCATTGTTTAAAAACACCATTATTACAGGTACGCAGGGAAAAGAACTAGACAGTGTTTGTTTCAAAACTTGTGGAATCAATCTTTTTCATCATATTTTTTCTAATGGCAGATTTGTCACTCCCCGTGAAATATCCGGCCGGTATAATATTGACCCTAGAGGTGCAGGTAAAGTTCTTAGTCGTTTGCGTAAGTGTATTGACCAAAGCTTGATTAATGAAAAAAGAAGCGGCCCCCACAATCATGTCTGTAACTGGCTTGAAATCAGAGATTTTTTCAACCCTTCCGATTACATCCCTTGTCTCTGATCTGAACGTTAAAACCTGCTATCAAAATTTTCAGATTAAAGGATGTATCGAACCTTTGGCACAGAAAAAGTGGCAAAATATTCTTAATATAAGCACCCCTTTAGACTGGCCCACAATTTGGAAACAGGGAAACAACAACAGCCTCGATCATGACGAAATTGATATTTGGTACAGAATCAAACATCGCATTCTGCCAACAAAAGCATGGCTTCACAAAACAGGTGTTACTGCAGATGGTACATGTCTGTTATGTGGCTTTCAGCCTGAAACCATTGAGCACTTGTTCATTTATTGTACTAAGACTCTGTCCTCTTGGCTATTTGTAGAGAATCTGCTGAGAAGATTCACTGGAAACAAGCACTACTTTCTTAACGATCAGACTAGAATTCTTGGTTCAGGGGGAAACACTACTGTTCCCACAACAGTATTGGTACTTATTGGGAAGCTCCTTAAAGTAATCTGGAAAACTCGTTGTGCTATTTCTCTCAATTTACTCGACGCCAATGTTAATATTCTCAATAGATTTCAAAGTAATCTGAAGTGTTTCATTTATTTTGAAAAAAACAGAATTGCAGGCAAGCATTTTCAGAAATTATATCTTAAGAATAATGCCTTATGTAAAATGGATAACAATAAGCTAATATTCACGTACTGATCTAATTTAATTAATTATCCCAAAGTAAAAGCGTATATTCAATATTCTTCTTTTTATCCTTGTATATATTTTGTAATAATTGTACATTTTTTTGGTTTTTTTTTTCTTCAGTAGTCATGTGATCTTTAAGAATTGGAATTGATCAATGTAAAGAAATAAATAGAGTTGTTTCAAACTCTACAGAGAAAAAAAAAAAAGTACTTGGATGGGAGACCGCCTGGGAATACCAGGTGTCGTAGGCTTTTTTAAAATTGTTATTGTGGCCCGTTTGGCGT
>JBAIAA010001611.1:135000-140000 GCA_037893245.1 Crossaster papposus
GCCCGTTTGGCGTTGGTTTTTAATTTGACAGCTACAGTAACTAGGTTTGTTCAAAATTTTCCGAAACAAATAAGCTTTCGCCTACGACCATACCACGTTGAAAACACCGGTTCTCGTCCGATCACCGAACAACCGTGTTGTGCGTTTTCGGCAGAGTTTTCCTGTTTCTGGAACTGTTCTTGCGGTATTTTTCCTTTCTGTTATTTTTCTTTGCATTCATAGATTATTGAGGTATATTTTCTTAGTCAGATTTGTTCTCCCTGGAGTGAATTTGGCTTGTTTTTCCTTCTTTTTTTCGGTGCCCACCTCGCCTTTGTTAGAGACCAGCCAGCCGGTGCCTGCCCCGTATAGCGACACCGCTGTAGGCCGCTACGTTTCTGCGTGGTCGGACCGTCAGTGGTGTGGCACTCGGTTGGCTTTTTCCTTTGTTCTGTTTACATTTTACTTCTTTGTCTGTCTAAAGGGTCAGTGAGCTCCTTTTGATTAATTTTGTTTCCTATTTGACAGGAGTGCAAATAGACTCCATTTCTTTATTTATTTGATTTCGGTTGAATGTATTTTTTGGTTTTCTTGTTCTTGTAATAAGGCCGTGCAGTAGACGGCCTATTTCACTTGTTCTTCTTAGTTATGAGTACTGCCCGTAGGGCAGGAGTCGTCGAACTTCGGTTTGATGACCTGACTCCGCCAGACAAGCTGTTCAAGAGACTCCGTAAACTGGGAATATCTACCAGAGAACATCTCACTGCAGCTCAACAGTTACAAGGTAACCGCTTTGATGTTAAATTTAAGACATCAACGATATGCCGTGAGTTTGTCCCATTACTTGAGACACTCGATGGATGTCAACTTACCGATTTTGATGGCATCACCGTCGTCACTGTCAAATATGTTTCCTTGGATATGGACGACAACATCGTGCGTTCTATTTTATCTAGGTATGGTAAGGTTCTAGAAGGGCGATTCTGTACTTACCCGCTTGAGCCGTCTGTTTTTAACGGAAACAGGCAGTATAGGATGAGAGTCGTCGGTATTATCCCTGCAGCGATCCGGATAGGCGATAGGAATGCCTGGATATCACACCCGGGCCAGGTCCGTACTTGTGCTCGATGTGGTACCATTGGCCATTTGGCAAAGGAATGTCAAGCTGTAAAATGCCTCAAATGCTTGGAGATGGGTCACTTGTCCCACGAGTGTCTCAACAGCCTCAAGTGTACGATCTGCGGATGTGCTGGACATGCCTTTAGGGCTTGTCCTAAGTCTTTCGCAAATAAGATCGAACCCGCTCGTGCATGGTCTAAAGTAAATGTACCTCAGGTTAACAATGACAAAGAAGAAGAATCCTCCCATGCCAGTATCCCGTTCTTGGCGGTTTCTAGAAATGAACCGATTGAAATCCCCGCAGCTACTTGCAAAACTTGCAAGTCTTTGGCGGGTCCTTTCCCAATGGAGTCTTGCTGTATCAATTGTGATAACTTGATCGAAACAAAGTTCACGGTGTCCAAGTGTGTAAATTGTCTAGGTCATAACGGACCCTCTCGACTTATTTGCGGCCGCGTTCAGTGCAACAAGAAAATTCCTGAAAGGTCATCGAGGAAACCAAACAAGCGATCTAGGTCTCCCGAAGTTGCCGAAAGCGCCAAAAAAATAGTCGTTCCAGCTGAAGAAGTCTCTCCGGAGACTGTGTCGACTCCTGTCTCTTTAGAGGAGACCTCTCCAATGGACATATCGTCTACTCCTTCTTCTCCTTCTCCTCTGCCTTCTTCACTTTCTCCTCCCACACCTCCTCATCTTCCACCTCCTCCTCCTCCTCCTCCTGTTCCTCCCTCTCCATCTTCTTCGGAGAAAGCTACAGATGAGCCTTTATATTGGGGGGAGCATCTTTCTCAGATCGACACAGCCCAATCTAGGATGTTCAACATCAAGCAGCGACCTGGTTACAAGGACTTTGTCCTCCTTTGTCGACACCCAGATTGCAACTTTTCCACGTACTCTTGGAATCCTCTCAAGAAGCACGTGAAAGAGGAGCACAAGCATCCAGCACTGTTAGAGCTATTTTGCAATATCTGCAAAAGCCCTCTGACCAATCCTGCGGACTGGCTTTCCCATATGGCCAACAATCATCCTAAGGAAGTTTTAGAGTCAGAACCAAAGTTTCAAGATATTTATATCTAGACCAGCATGTTTGTCCATCATTGCGCACCCACTATGGCTAACGCTCCCTGCCTTTTCTTTCTTTCCTTCGCCATGGTTTCCTTTCTTTCTCTTAACGTCAACGGAATGAGGGATACCTCTAAACGCAACAAAGTTTTCCAGCTTTGCAAAGATTTTGATATCTCCTGCTTACAAGAATGTCACGTTGCCAGTTCTTCCGACCTCTCTTCTTGGAGAAAGGAGTGGAGAGGTTCTCTTCACGCCAGTTTTGGCTCTCCTAGATCATGTGGTACTATCATTCTCATTCGCAAAAAATGTCCTTACATTTTGGACAATATCTCTTTTGACTCTTCTGGTAGAATTGTGAGTGGTATGCTAAAGGGTCCCGGGGGCTGTGCACGTCTTTGCACAATCTATGCTCCGAACACTCCTTCAAGTCGGCGGACCTTTTTTGAAGACCTCTCTATTTACATAACCGGCAATGTTCCCATTATTCTTGCCGGTGACTTTAACTGTGTCCCTGATGTTAATCTTGACCACCGAGGATCTTCCTCATCGTCTTGCAGTGTTGGAGCCACCGAACTAAACTCTGTTTTACATGATTTTTCCCTGATTGACGTTTGGCGGTCTGGTAATCCAGTCACTCGTTCTTACACCTGGCGAGATGCCACCAACACCTTTTCCAGTAGACTTGATAGATTTTACATCTCCAGTTTACTGGATGTTGGGAGCTGTTCTCACCATCCAGTGTACTTTTCAGATCACGATGGTGTTGTCTTAAACATACAGTTTCCTAACCAGAATGCTTCTACAAGCGGTTACTGGAAGTGCAACACTTCCATACTTGCTGACCCTGTTTTTCAAAAATCTTACAGGAAAGCTTACAAAGATTGGCGGACTCTGCTTGAGGGTTTCGACTCCGAGCTCCTCTGGTGGGAGGAAGTCAAAAACCGCACAAAGACATTCATTATTTCCCACTCTTGTCGATTAGCCAAGGCCAGAAGAAACAACAACAATAATCTTATTCGTTCTCTGAATGACATTGTTTCCAGTCTTAACTCTGGGAATACCAACCCCGAATGTTTTCGTCGCCTCGATGACGTCAAAATGAAACTTTCCCAGTTAGATGATTTTGCCGCAGAGGGCGCACGTATTCGTTCTAGAATACGGGATCTCGTCGAAGGCGAACGCCCTACTAAAAAGTTCTTTAATCTTGAATGTACTTACAACAAAAATAAAACTATTACTTCTGTTCGTAAATTCCAACGGAGAAGAAGTTAGCTCTAGCCCTGATATTGCCGATGTTTATCGAACTTTTTACGCTGATCTCTATTCTGAAGACGAAGTTGAAGAAGATCTTCAACCTACTTTTCTAGATAAATTAAACGCTAAAGTTCCAGAAGATCTTCGAGAGAAATTAGATTCTCTTTTAGAGCTGCACGAATTGGATGCAGCTCTGAAAAGTATGCATAATAACAAGACTCCTGGAGACGATGGCCTTCCAAGAGAATATTATGTTCAATTCTGGGACCTTTTAGGGCCAGATCTTCTTAAAGTTTATCATAGCTCATTTGCAAGTAACATCTTGCCAACTTCTCAACGTAGAAGTGTCATTACTTTGCTTGAAAAATCTGGAGATCAGCTCAATCCTCAGAATAAAAGACCCATTTCGCTTTTAAACGTAGATTACAAGATTTTATCTAAGGCTGTTTGCCTTCGCCTTGGTAGGGTTCTCCCTTTAGTTATTAATCCCTTTCAGACGTGTGGTATTAAAGGCAGAAGTATTCATGATAATGCTAGACTACTTAGGGATTTGGTGAATTATATAGATTATAAGAATCTGAATTCCTTAATCATTTCTTTAGACCAGCAAAAAGCGTTAACTGGACTTTTCTTTTTAAGATTTTGGATCGCCTTGGCTTTGGCCCTGTTTTTATCCGTTTTATTAGGCTATTGTATACAGGTATTAGTAGTAGGGTTTTAATTAATGGTTGTATGTCGGACCCCTTTTCACTTTTCAAGGGTGTTAGACAGGGCTGTCCGTTGTCCCCTCTTTTGTATGTGGTTGTTATTGAGTCCTTTGCTTCAGTAGTTTATGCTGATAGTAATATCCAAGGTGTTATAATACCCAGCAGTAATGGCCTGCAGTGCAAAATCGTTCAATATGCTGACGACACCACTTGTATTGTTAAGGATGTTTATTCTTTAAAGAAGCTTTTTAACGTAATTTCTTTGTTTGAGCGAGCGAGTGGGTCTCGACTCAACATGAACAAGTCCATCGGTTTAATGTTAGGATATTGGCCGGAACCCCTCTCCAATTGTGCTAACATCACCTGGACCCGTGAACCAATTAAAATCAATGGTTTCTGGGTTGGTTTGGGGGACATTGGCACAAGGAACTGGGAGTCCAGACTTGTCAAATTTCATACTCTTGTCGGACACTGGAAATCCAGGTCTCTGTCTCTTATTGGCAAAGCCTTTGTCACCAACACTCTTATCCTCTCCGTATTGTTTTACGTAGCGCCTGTTTTTCCTCTTCCGGCAGTTGTCGCGAAGGAAATTAATCGCGCTATTTTTAGCTTTCTGTGGTCTGGTAAGACCGAACTAGTCAAAAGAGTGTTTCTTTTCCAGCCCCTTTGTGAAGGCGGTCTGGGTATATGTAATATCACATTAAAGTCTGATGCTTTTTACGTTCAGTGTATTTCTAAGTTGTGTGGAGAGGAGGGTCCACCCTGGAGGTATTTTGCATTTTACTGGGCGGCATTTTCCTTGCGTGATATTTTATCACCAATTGCCTCGTCAAATGCCCGTCCCCACTCCTCGCTGCTAACGAATTCCTACCTGCATTT
>JBAIAA010001612.1:0-61466 GCA_037893245.1 Crossaster papposus
AAGGGAAAGAAGTGTGCATAAGAAATAAACACATGATGTCGGGACAAGCCCTCGAGTTAAATATGTAAAGGGAAAGAAGTGTGCATAAGAAATATGTAAAGGGAAAGAAGTGTGCATAAGAAATATGTAAAGGGAAAGAAGTGTGCATAGGAAATAAACACATGATGTGGGAACAAGCCCTCGAGTTAAATATGTAAAGGGAAAGAAGTGTGCATAAGAAATATGTAAAGGGAAAGAAGTGTGCATAAGAAATATGTAAAGGGAAAGAAGTGTGCATAAGAAATATGTAAAGGGAAAGAAGTGTGCATAAGAAATATGTAAAGGGAAAGAAGTGTGCATAAGAAATATGTAAAGGGAAAGAAGTGTGCATAAGAAATATGTAAAGGGAAAGAAGTGTGCATAAGAAATATGTAAAGGCAAAGAAGTGTGCATAAGAAATATGTAAAGGCAAAGAAGTGTGCATAAGAAATATGTAAAGGGAAAGAAGTGTGCATAAGAAATATGTAAAGGGAAAGAAGTGTGCATAAGAAATATGTAAAGGGAAAGAAGTGTGCATAAGAAATATGTAAAGGGAAAGAAGTGTGCATAAGAAATATGTAAAGGGAAAGAAGTGTGCATAAGAAATATGTAAAGGGAAAGAAGTGTGCATAAGAAATATGTAAAGGGAAAGAAGTGTGCATAAGAAATATGTAAAGGGAAAGAAGTGTGCATAAGAAATATGTAAAGGGAAAGAAGTGTGCATAAGAAATATGTAAAGGGAAAGAAGTGTGCATAAGAAATATGTAAAGGGAAAGAAGTGTGCATAAGAAATATGTAAAGGGAAAGAAGTGTGCATAAGAAATATGTAAAGGGCAAGAAGTGTGCATAAGAAATATGTAAAGGGAAAGAAGTGTGCATAAGAAATATGTAAAGGGAAAGAAGTGTGCATAAGAAATATGTAAAGGGAAAGAAGTGTGCATAAGAAATAAACACATGATGTGGGAACAAGCCCTCGAGTTAAATATGTAAAGGGAAAGAAGTGTGCATAAGAAATATGTAAAGGGAAAGAAGTGTGCATAAGAAATATGTAAAGGGAAAGAAGTGTGCATAAGAAATAAACACATGATGTGGGAACAAGCCCTCGAGTTAAATATGTAAAGGGAAAGAAGTGTGCATAAGAAATATGTAAAGGGAAAGAAGTGTGCATAAGAAATATGTAAAGGGAAAGAAGTGTGCATAAGAAATATGTAAAGGGAAAGAAGTGTGCATAAGAAATATGTAAAGGGAAAGAAGTGTGCATAAGAAATATGTAAAGGGAAAGAAGTGTGCATAAGAAATATGTAAAGGGAAAGAAGTGTGCATAAGAAATATGTAAAGGGAAAGAAGTGTGCATAAGAAATATGTAAAGGGAAAGAAGTGTGCATAAGAAATATGTAAAGGGAAAGAAGTGTGCATAAGAAATATGTAAAGGGAAAGAAGTGTGCATAAGAAATATGTAAAGGGAAAGAAGTGTGCATAAGAAATAAACACATGATGTCGGGACAAGCCCTCGAGTTAAATATGTAAAGGGAAAGAAGTGTGCATAAGAAATAATAAAGGGAAAGAAGTGTGCATAAGAAATATGTAAAGGGAAAGAAGTGTGCATAAGAAATATGTAAAGGGAAAGAAGTGTGCATAAGAAATATGTAAAGGGAAAGAAGTGTGCATAAGAAATATGTAAAGGGAAAGAAGTGTGCATAAGAAATATGTAAAGGGAAAGAAGTGTGCATAAGAAATATGTAAAGGGAAAGAAGTGTGCATAAGAAATATGTAAAGGGAAAGAAGTGTGCATAAGAAATATGTAAAGGGAAAGAAGTGTGCATAAGAAATATGTAAAGGGAAAGAAGTGTGCATAAGAAATATGTAAAGGGAAAGAAGTGTGCATAAGAAATATGTAAAGGGAAAGAAGTGTGCATAAGAAATATGTAAAGGGAAAGAAGTGTGCATAAGAAATATGTAAAGGGAAATAAGTGTGCATAAGAAATATGTAAAGGGAAAGAAGTGTGCATAAGAAATATGTAAAGGGAAAGAAGTGTGCATAAGAAATATGTAAAGGGAAAGAAGTGTGCATAAGAAATATGTAAAGGGAAAGAAGTGTGCATAAGAAATATGTAAAGGGAAATAAGTGTGCATAAGAAATATGTAAAGGGAAAGAAGTGTGCATAAGAAATATGTAAAGGGAAAGAAGTGTGCATAAGAAATATGTAAAGGGAAAGAAGTGTGCATAAGAAATATGTAAAGGGAAAGAAGTGTGCATAAGAAATATGTAAAGGGAAAGAAGTGTGCATAAGAAATATGTAAAGGGAAAGAAGTGTGCATAAGAAATATGTAAAGGGAAAGAAGTGTGCATAAGAAATATGTAAAGGGAAAGAAGTGTGCATAAGAAATATGTAAAGGGAAAGAAGTGTGCATAAGAAATATGTAAAGGGAAAGAAGTGTGCATAAGAAATATGTAAAGGGAAAGAAGTGTGCATAAGAAATATGTAAAGGGAAAGAAGTGTGCATAAGAAATATGTAAAGGGAAAGAAGTGTGCATAAGAAATATGTAAAGGGAAAGAAGTGTGCATAAGAAATATGTAAAGGGAAAGAAGTGTGCATAAGAAATATGTAAAGGGAAAGAAGTGTGCATAAGAAATATGTAAAGGGAAAGAAGTGTGCATAAGAAATATGTAAAGGGAAAGAAGTGTGCATAAGAAATATGTAAAGGGAAAGAAGTGTGCATAAGAAATATGTAAAGGGAAAGAAGTGTGCATAAGAAATATGTAAAGGGAAAGAAGTGTGCATAAGAAATATGTAAAGGGAAAGAAGTGTGCATAAGAAATATGTAAAGGGAAAGAAGTGTGCATAAGAAATATGTAAAGGGAAATAAGTGTGCATAAGAAATATGTAAAGGGAAAGAAGTGTGCATAAGAAATATGTAAAGGGAAAGAAGTGTGCATAAGAAATATGTAAAGGGAAAGAAGTGTGCATAAGAAATATGTAAAGGGAAAGAAGTGTGCATAAGAAATATGTAAAGGGAAAGAAGTGTGCATAAGAAATATGTAAAGGGAAAGAAGTGTGCATAAGAAATATGTAAAGGGAAAGAAGTGTGCATAAGAAATATGTAAAGGGAAAGAAGTGTGCAAAAGAAATATGTAAAGGGAAAGAAGTGTGCATAAGAAATATGTAAAGGGAAAGAAGTGTGCAAAAGAAATATGTAAAGGGAAAGAAGTGTGCATAAGAAATATGTAAAGGGAAAGAAGTGTGCATAAGAAATATGTAAAGGGAAAGAAGTGTGCATAAGAAATATGTAAAGGGAAAGAAGTGTGCATAAGAAATATGTAAAGGGAAAGAAGTGTGCATAAGAAATAAACACATGATGTCGGGACAAGCCCTCGAGTTAAATATGTAAAGGGAAAGAAGTGTGCATAAGAAATAATAAAGGGAAAGAAGTGTGCATAAGAAATATGTAAAGGGAAAGAAGTGTGCATAAGAAATATGTAAAGGGAAAGAAGTGTTCATAAGAAATATGTAAAGGGAAAGAAGTGTGCATAAGAAATATGTAAAGGGAAAGAAGTGTGCATAAGAAATATGTAAAGGGAAAGAAGTGTGCATAAGAAATATGTAAAGGGAAAGAAGTGTGCATAAGAAATATGTAAAGGGAAAGAAGTGTGCATAAGAAATATGTAAAGGGAAAGAAGTGTGCATAAGAAATATGTAAAGGGAAAGAAGTGTGCATAAGAAATATGTAAAGGGAAAGAAGTGTGCATAAGAAATATGTAAAGGGAAAGAAGTGTGCATAAGAAATATGTAAAGGGAAAGAAGTGTGCATAAGAAATATGTAAAGGGAAAGAAGTGTGCATAAGAAATATGTAAAGGGAAAGAAGTGTGCATAAGAAATAAACACATGATGTGGGAACAAGCCCTCGAGTTAAATATGTAAAGGGAAAGAAGTGTGCATAAGAAATATGTAAAGGGAAAGAAGTGTGCATAAGAAATATGTAAAGGGAAATAAGTGTGCATAAGAAATATGTAAAGGGAAAGAAGTGTGCATAAGAAATATGTAAAGGGAAAGAAGTGTGCATAAGAAATATGTAAAGGGAAAGAAGTGTGCATAAGAAATATGTAAAGGGAAAGAAGTGTGCATAAGAAATATGTAAAGGGAAAGAAGTGTGCATAAGAAATATGTAAAGGGAAAGAAGTGTGCATACGAAATATGTAAAGGGAAAGAAGTGTGCATAAGAAATATGTAAAGGGAAAGAAGTGTGCATAAGAAATATGTAAAGGGAAAGAAGTGTGCATAAGAAATATGTAAAGGGAAAGAAGAGTGCATAAGAAATATGTAAAGGGAAAGAAGTGTGCATAAGAAATATGTAAAGGGAAAGAAGTGTGCATAAGAAATATGTAAAGGGAAAGAAGTGTGCATAAGAAATATGTAAAGGGAAAGAAGTGTGCATAAGAAATATGTAAAGGGAAATAAGTGTGCATAAGAAATATGTAAAGGGAAATAAGTGTGCATAAGAAATATGTAAAGGGAAAGAAGTGTGCATAAGAAATATGTAAAGGGAAAGAAGTGTGCATAAGAAATATGTAAAGGGAAAGAAGTGTGCATAAGAAATATGTAAAGGGAAAGAAGTGTGCATAAGAAATATGTAAAGGGAAAAAAGTGTGCATAAGAAATATGTAAAGGGAAAGAAGTGTGCATAAGAAATATGTAAAGGGAAAGAAGTGTGCATAAGAAATATGTAAAGGGAAAGAAGTGTGCATAAGAAATATGTAAAGGGAAAGAAGTGTGCATAAGAAATATGTAAAGGGAAAGAAGTGTGCATAAGAAATATGTAAAGGGAAAGAAGTGTGCATAAGAAATATGTAAAGGGAAAGAAGTGTGCATAAGAAATATGTAAAGGGAAAGAAGTGTGCATAAGAAATATGTAAAGGGAAAGAAGTGTGCATAAGAAATATGTAAAGGGAAAGAAGTGTGCATAAGAAATATGTAAAGGGAAAGAAGTGTGCATAAGAAATAAACACATGATGTCGGGACAAGCCCTCGAGTTAAATATGTAAAGGGAAAGAAGTGTGCATAAGAAATAATAAAGGGAAAGAAGTGTGCATAAGAAATATGTAAAGGGAAAGAAGTGTGCATAAGAAATATGTAAAGGGAAAGAAGTGTTCATAAGAAATATGTAAAGGGAAAGAAGTGTGCATAAGAAATATGTAAAGGGAAAGAAGTGTGCATAAGAAATATGTAAAGGGAAAGAAGTGTGCATAAGAAATATGTAAAGGGAAAGAAGTGTGCATAAGAAATATGTAAAGGGAAAGAAGTGTGCATAAGAAATATGTAAAGGGAAAGAAGTGTGCATAAGAAATATGTAAAGGGAAAGAAGTGTGCATAAGAAATATGTAAAGGGAAAGAAGTGTGCATAAGAAATATGTAAAGGGAAAGAAGTGTGCATAAGAAATATGTAAAGGGAAAGAAGTGTGCATAAGAAATATGTAAAGGGAAAGAAGTGTGCATAAGAAATATGTAAAGGGAAAGAAGTGTGCATAAGAAATAAACACATGATGTGGGAACAAGCCCTCGAGTTAAATATGTAAAGGGAAAGAAGTGTGCATAAGAAATATGTAAAGGGAAAGAAGTGTGCATAAGAAATATGTAAAGGGAAATAAGTGTGCATAAGAAATATGTAAAGGGAAAGAAGTGTGCATAAGAAATATGTAAAGGGAAAGAAGTGTGCATAAGAAATATGTAAAGGGAAAGAAGTGTGCATAAGAAATATGTAAAGGGAAAGAAGTGTGCATAAGAAATATGTAAAGGGAAAGAAGTGTGCATAAGAAATATGTAAAGGGAAAGAAGTGTGCATACGAAATATGTAAAGGGAAAGAAGTGTGCATAAGAAATATGTAAAGGGAAAGAAGTGTGCATAAGAAATATGTAAAGGGAAAGAAGTGTGCATAAGAAATATGTAAAGGGAAAGAAGAGTGCATAGGAAATATGTAAAGGGAAAGAAGTGTGCATAAGAAATATGTAAAGGGAAAGAAGTGTGCATAAGAAATATGTAAAGGGAAAGAAGTGTGCATAAGAAATATGTAAAGGGAAAGAAGTGTGCATAAGAAATATGTAAAGGGAAAGAAGTGTGCATAAGAAATATGTAAAGGGAAATAAGTGTGCATAAGAAATATGTAAAGGGAAAGAAGTGTGCATAAGAAATATGTAAAGGGAAAGAAGTGTGCATAAGAAATATGTAAAGGGAAAGAAGTGTGCATAAGAAATATGTAAAGGGAAAGAAGTGTGCATAAGAAATATGTAAAGGGAAAGAAGTGTGCATAAGAAATATGTAAAGGGAAAGAAGTGTGCATAAGAAATATGTAAAGGGAAAGAAGTGTGCATAAGAAATATGTAAAGGGAAAGAAGTGTGCATAAGAAATATGTAAAGGGAA
The DNA here is from genome assembly GCA_037893245.1 of Crossaster papposus. Classification (NCBI taxonomy): domain Eukaryota; kingdom Metazoa; phylum Echinodermata; class Asteroidea; order Velatida; family Solasteridae; genus Crossaster; species Crossaster papposus. The sequence continues at coordinate 6,436 of JBAIAA010001612.1, forward strand.
AGAAGTGTGCATAAGAAATATGTAAAGGGAAAGAAGTGTGCATAAGAAATATGTAAAGGGAAAGAAGTGTGCATAAGAAATATGTAAAGGGAAAGAAGTGTGCATAAGAAATATGTAAAGGGAAAGAAGTGTGCATAAGAAATATGTAAAGGGAAAGAAGTGTGCATAAGAAATATGTAAAGGGAAAGAAGTGTGCATAAGAAATATGTAAAGGGAAAGAAGTGTGCATAAGAAATATGTAAAGGGAAAGAAGTGTGCATAAGAAATATGTAAAGGGAAAGAAGTGTGCATAAGAAATATGTAAAGGGAAAGAAGTGTGCATAAGAAATATGTAAAGGGAAAGAAGTGTGCATAAGAAATATGTAAAGGGAAAGAAGTGTGCATAAGAAATATGTAAAGGGAAAGAAGTGTGCATAAGAAATATGTAAAGGGAAAGAAGTGTGCATAAGAAATATGTAAAGGGAAAGAAGTGTGCATAAGAAATATGTAAAGGGAAAGAAGTGTGCATAAGAAATATGTAAAGGGAAAGAAGTGTGCATAAGAAATATGTAAAGGGAAAGAAGTGTGCATAAGAAATATGTAAAGGGAAAGAAGTGTGCATAAGAAATATGTAAAGGGAAAGAAGTGTGCATAAGAAATATGTAAAGGGAAAGAAGTGTGCATAAGAAATATGTAAAGGGAAAGAAGTGTGCATAAGAAATATGTAAAGGGAAAGAAGTGTGCATAAGAAATATGTAAAGGGAAAGAAGTGTGCATAAGAAATATGTAAAGGGAAAGAAGTGTGCATACATAAGAAATATGTAAAGGGAAAGAAGTGTGCATAAGAAATATGTAAAGGGAAAGAAGTGTGCATAAGAAATATGTAAAGGGAAAGAAGTGTGCATAAGAAATATGTAAAGGGAAAGAAGTGTGCATAAGAAATATGTAAAGGGAAAGAAGTGTGCATAAGAAATATGTAAAGGGAAAGAAGTGTGCATAAGAAATATGTAAAGGGAAAGAAGTGTGCATAAGAAATATGTAAAGGGAAAGAAGTGTGCATAAGAAATATGTAAAGGGAAAGAAGTGTGCATAAGAAATATGTAAAGGGAAAGAAGTGTGCATAAGAAATATGTAAAGGGAAAGAAGTGTGCATAAGAAATATGTAAAGGGAAAGAAGTGTGCATAAGAAATATGTAAAGGGAAAGAAGTGTGCATAAGAAATATGTAAAGGGAAAGAAGTGTGCATAAGAAATATGTAAAGGGAAAGAAGTGTGCATAAGAAATATGTAAAGGGAAAGAAGTGTGCATAAGAAATATGTAAAGGGAAAGAAGTGTGCATAAGAAATATGTAAAGGGAAAGAAGTGTGCATAAGAAATATGTAAAGGGAAAGAAGTGTGCATAAGAAATATGTAAAGGGAAAGAAGTGTGCATAAGAAATATGTAAAGGGAAAGAAGTGTGCATAAGAAATATGTAAAGGGAAAGAAGTGTGCATAAGAAATATGTAAAGGGAAAGAAGTGTGCATAAGAAATATGTAAAGGGAAAGAAGTGTGCATAAGAAATATGTAAAGGGAAAGAAGTGTGCATAAGAAATATGTAAAGGGAAAGAAGTGTGCATAAGAAATATGTAAAGGGAAAGAAGTGTGCATAAGAAATATGTAAAGGGAAAGAAGTGTGCATAAGAAATATGTAAAGGGAAAGAAGTGTGCATAAGAAATATGTAAAGGGAAAGAAGTGTGCATAAGAAATATGTAAAGGGAAAGAAGTGTGCATAAGAAATATGTAAAGGGAAAGAAGTGTGCATAAGAAATATGTAAAGGGAAAGAAGTGTGCATAAGAAATATGTAAAGGGAAAGAAGTGTGCATAAGAAATATGTAAAGGGAAAGAAGTGTGCATAAGAAATATGTAAAGGGAAAGAAGTGTGCATAAGAAATATGTAAAGGGAAAGAAGTGTGCATAAGAAATATGTAAAGGGAAAGAAGTGTGCATAAGAAATATGTAAAGGGAAAGAAGTGTGCATAAGAAATATGTAAAGGGAAAGAAGTGTGCATAAGAAATATGTAAAGGGAAAGAAGTGTGCATAAGAAATATGTAAAGGGAAAGAAGTGTGCATAAGAAATATGTAAAGGGAAAGAAGTGTGCATAAGAAATATGTAAAGGGAAAGAAGTGTGCATAAGAAATATGTAAAGGGAAAGAAGTGTGCATAAGAAATATGTAAAGGGAAAGAAGTGTGCATAAGAAATATGTAAAGGGAAAGAAAAAGAAGTGTGCAATAAGAAATATGTAAAGGGAAAGAAGTGTGCATAAGAATATGTAAAGGGAAAGAAGTGTGCATAAGAAATTATGTAAAGGGAAAGAAGTGTGCATAAGAAATATGTAAAGGGAAAGAAGTGTGATAAGAAATATGTAAAGGGAAAGAAGTGTGCATAAGAAATATGTAAAGGGGAAAAGAAGTGTGCATAAGAAATATGTAAAGGAAAGAAGTGTGCATAAGAAATATGTAAAGGAAAGAAGTGTGCATAAGAAATATGTAAAGGGAAAGAAGTGTGCATAAGAAATATGTAAAGGGAAAGAAGTGTGCATAAGAAATATGTAAAGGGAAAGAAGTGTGCATAAGAAATATGTAAAGGGAAAGAAGTGTGCATAAGAAATATGTAAAGGGAAAAGAAGTGTGCATAAGAAATATGTAAAGGGAAAGAAGTGTGCATAAGAAATATGTAAAGGAAAGAAGTGTGCATAAGAAATATGTAAAGGGAAAGAAGTGTGCATAAGAAATATGTAAAGGGAAAGAAGTGTGCATAAGAAATATGTAAAGGGAAAGAAGTGTGCATAAGAAATATGTAAAGGGAAAGAAGTGTGCATAAGAAATATGTAAAGGGAAAGAAGTGTGCATAAGAAATATGTAAAGGGAAAGAAGTGTGCATAAGAAATATGTAAAGGGAAAGAAGTGTGCATAAGAAATATGTAAAGGGAAAGAAGTGTGCATAAGAAATATGTAAAGGGAAAGAAGTGTGCATAAGAATATGTAAAGGGAAAGAAGTGTGCATAAGAAATATGTAAAGGGAAAGAAGTGTGCATAAGAAATATGTAAAGGGAAAGAAGTGTGCATAAGAAATATGTAAAGGGAAAGAAGTGTGCATAAGAAATATGTAAAGGGAAAGAAGTGTGCATAAGAAATATGTAAAGGGGAAAGAAGTGTGCATAAGAAATATGTAAAGGGAAAGAAGTGTGCATAAGAAATATGTAAAGGGGAAAGAAGTGTGCATAAGAAATATGTAAAGGAAAGAAGTGTGCATAAGAAATATGTAAAGGGAAAGAAGTGTGCATAAGAAATATGTAAAGGGAAAGAAGTGTGCATAAGAAATATGTAAAGGGAAAGAAGTGTGCATAAGAAATATGTAAAGGGAAAGAAGTGTGCATAAGAAATATGTAAAGGGAAAGGAAGTGTGCATAAGAAATATGTAAAGGGAAAGAAGTGTGCATAAGAAATATGTAAAGGGAAAGAAGTGTGCATAAGAAATATGTAAAGGAAAGAAGTGTGCATAAGAAATATGTAAAGGGAAAGAAGTGTGCATAAGAAATATGTAAAGGGAAAGAAGTGTGCATAAGAAATATGTAAAGGAAAGAAGTGTGCATAAGAAATATGTAAAGGGAAAGAAGTGTGCATAAGAAATATGTAAAGGAAAGAAGTGTGCATAAGAAATATGTAAAGGGAAAGAAGTGTGCATAAGAAATATGTAAAGGGAAAGAAGTGTGCATAAGAAATATGTAAAGGGAAAGAAGTGTGCATAAGAAATATGTAAAGGGAAAGAAGTGTGCATAAGAAATATGTAAAGGAAAGAAGTGTGCATAAGAAATATGTAAAGGGAAAGAAGTGTGCCATAAGAAATATGTAAAGGGAAAGAAGTGTGCATAAGAAATATGTAAAGGGAAAGAAGTGTGCATAAGAAATATGTAAAGGGAAAGAAGTGTGCATAAGAAATATGTAAAGGGAAAGAAGTGTGCATAAGAAATATGTAAAGGGAAAGAAGTGTGCATAAGAAATATGTAAAGGGAAAGAAGTGTGCATAAGAAATATGTAAAGGAAAGAAGTGTGCATAAGAAATATGTAAAGGGAAAGAAGTGTGCATAAGAAATATGTAAAGGGAAAGAAGTGTGCATAAGAAATATGTAAAGGGAAAGAAGTGTGCATAAGAAATATGTAAAGGGAAAGAAGTGTGCATAAGAAATATGTAAAGGGAAAGAAGTGTGCATAAGAAATATGTAAAGGGAAAGAAGTGTGCATAAGAAATAATTAAAGGGAAAGAAGTGTGCATAAGAAATATGTAAAGGGAAAGAAGTGTGCATAAGAAATATGTAAAGGGAAAGAAGTGTGCATAAGAATATGTAAAGGGAAAGAAGTGTGCATAAGAAATATGTAAAGGGAAAGAAGTGTGCATAAGAAATATGTAAAGGGAAAGAAGTGTGCATAAGAAATATGTAAAGGGAAGAAGTGTGCATAAGAAATATGTAAAGGGAAAGAAGTGTGCATAAGAAATATGTAAAGGGAAAGAAGTGTGCATAAGAAATATGTAAAGGGAAAGAAGTGTGCATAAGAAATATGTAAGGGAAAGAAGTGTGCATAAGAAATATGTAAAGGGAAAGAAGTGTGCATAAGAAATATGTAAAGGGAAAGAAGTGTGCATAAGAAATATGTAAAGGAAAGAAGTGTGCATAAGAAATATGTAAAGGGAAAGAAGTGTGCATAAGAAATATGTAAAGGGAAAGAAGTGTGCATAAGAAATATGTAAAGGGAAAGAAGTGTGCATAAGAAATATGTAAAGGGAAAGAAGTGTGCATAAGAAATATGTAAAGGGAAAGAAGTGTGCATAAGAAATATGTAAAGGGAAAGAAGTGTGCATAAGAAATATGTAAAGGGAAAGAAGTGTGCATAAGAAATATGTAAAGGGAAAGAAGTGTGCATAAGAAATATGTAAAGGGAAAGAAGTGTGCATAAGAAATATGTAAAGGGAAAGAAGTGTGCATAAGAAATAAACACATGATGTGGGAACAAGCCCTCGAGTTAAATATGTAAAGGGAAAGAAGTGTGCATAAGAAATATGTAAAGGGAAAGAAGTGTGCATAAGAAATATGTAAAGGGAAAGAAGTGTGCATAAGAAATAAACACATGATGTGGGAACAAGCCCTCGAGTTAAATATGTAAAGGGAAAGAAGTGTGCATAAGAAATATGTAAAGGGAAAGAAGTGTGCATAAGAAATATGTAAAGGGAAAGAAGTGTGCATAAGAAATATGTAAAGGGAAAGAAGTGTGCATACGAAATATGTAAAGGGAAAGAAGTGTGCATAAGAAATATGTAAAGGGAAAGAAGTGTGCATAAGAAATATGTAAAGGGAAAGAAGTGTGCATAAGAAATATGTAAAGGGAAAGAAGTGTGCATAAGAAATATGTAAAGGGAAAGAAGTGTGCATAAGAAATATGTAAAGGGAAAGAAGTGTGCATAAGAAATATGTAAAGGGAAAGAAGTGTGCATAAGAAATAATAAAGGGAAAGAAGTGTGCATAAGAAATATGTAAAGGGAAAGAAGTGTGCATAAGAAATATGTAAAGGGAAAGAAGTGTGCATAAGAAATATGTAAAGGGAAAGAAGTGTGCATAAGAAATATGTAAAGGAAAAGAAGTGTGCATAATAAATATGTAAAGGGAAAGAAGTGTGCATAAGAAATATGTAAAGGGAAAGAAGTGTGCATAAGAAATATGTAAAGGGAAAGAAGTGTGCATAAGAAATATGTAAAGGGAAATAAGTGTGCATAAGAAATATGTAAAGGGAAAGAAGTGTGCATAACAAATATGTAAAGGGAAAGAAGTGTGCATAACAAATATGTAAAGGGAAAGAAGTGTGCATAAGAAATATGTAAAGGGAAAGAAGTGTGCATAAGAAATATGTAAAGGGAAAGAAGTGTGCATAAGAAATATGTAAAGGGAAAGAAGTGTGCATAAGAAATATGTAAAGGGAAAAAAGTGTGCATAAGAAATATGTAAAGGGAAAGAAGTGTGCATAAGAAATATGTAAAGGGAAAGAAGTGTGCATAAGAAATATGTAAAGGGAAAGAAGTGTGCATAAGAAATAATAAAGGGAAAGAAGTGTGCATAAGAAATATGTAAAGGGAAAGAAGTGTGCATAAGAAATATGTAAAGGGAAAGAAGTTTGCATAAGAAATATGTAAAGGGAAAGAAGTGTGCATAAGAAATATGTAAAGGGAAAGAAGTGTGCATAAGAAATATGTAAAGGGAAAGAAGTGTGCATAATAAATATGTAAAGGGAAAGAAGTGTGCATAAGAAATATGTAAAGGGAAAGAAGTGTGCATAAGAAATATGTAAAGGGAAAGAAGTGTGCATAAGAAATATGTAAAGGGAAAGAAGTGTGCATAAGATATATGTAAAGGGAAAGAAGTGTGCATAAGAAATATGTAAAGCGAAATAAGTGTGCATAAGAAATATGTAAAGGGAAAGAAGTGTGCATAAGAAATATGTAAAGGGAAAGAAATGTGCATAAGAAATATGTAAAGGGAAAGAAGTGTGCATAAGAAATATGTAAAGGGAAAGAAGTGTGCATAAGAAATATGTAAAGGGAAAGAAGTGTGCATAAGAAATATGTAAAGGGAAAGAAGTGTGCATAAGAAATATGTAAAGGGAAAGAAGTGTGCATAAGAAATATGTAAAGGGAAAGAAGTGTGCATAAGAAATATGTAAAGGGAAAGAAGTGTGCATAAGAAATATGTAAAGGGAAAGAAGTGTGCATAAGAAATATGTAAAGGGAAAGAAGTGTGCATAAGAAATATGTAAAGGGAAAGAAGTGTGCATAAGAAATATGTAAAGGGAAGGAAGTGTGCATAAGAAATATGTAAAGGGAAAGAAGTGTGCATAAGAAATATGTAAAGGGAAAGAAGTCTGCATAAGAAATATGTAAAGGGAAAGAAGTGTGCATAAGAAATATGTAAAGGGAAAGAAGTGTGCATAAGAAATATGTAAAGGGAAAGAAGTGTGCATAAGAAATATGTAAAGGGAAAGAAGTGTGCATAAGAAATATGTAAAGGGAAAGAAGTGTGCATAAGAAATATGTAAAGGGAAAGAAGTGTGCATAAGAAATATGTAAAGGGAAAGAAGTGTGCATAAGAAATATGTAAAGGGAAAGAAGTGTGCATAAGAAATATGTAAAGGGAAAGAAGTGTGCATAAGAAATATGTAAAGGGAAAGAAGTGTGCATAAGAAATATGTAAAGGGAAAGAAGTGTGCATAAGAAAGATGTAAAGGGAAAGAAGTGTGCATAAGAAATATGTAAAGGGAAAGAAGTGTGCATAAGAAATATGTAAAGGAAAAGAAGTGTGCATAAGAAATATGTAAATGGAAAGAAGTGTGCATAAGAAATATGTAAAGGGAAAGAAGTGTGCATAAGAAATATGTAAAGGGAAAAAAGTGTGCATAAGAAATATGTAAAGGGAAAGAAGTGTGCATAAGAAATATGTAAAGGGAAAGAAGTGTGCATAAGAAATATGTAAAGGGAAAAAAGTGTGCATAAGAAATATGTGAAGGGAAAGAAGTGTGCATAATAAATATGTAAAGGGAAAGAAGTGTGCATAACAAATATGTAAAGGGAAAGAAGTGTGCATAAAAAATATGTAAAGGGAAAGAAGTGTGCATAAGAAATATGTAAAGGGAAAGAAGTGTGCATAAGAAATATGTAAAGGGAAAGAAGTGTGCATAAGAAATATGTAAAGGGAAAGAAGTGTGCATAAGAAATAAACACATGATGTGGGAACAAGCCCTCGAGTTAAATATGTAAAGGGAAAGAAGTGTGCATAAGAAATATGTAAAGGGAAAGAAGTGTGCATAAGAAATATGTAAAGGGAAAGAAGTGTGCATAAGAAATAAACACATGATGTGGGAACAAGCCCTCGAGTTAAATATGTAAAGGGAAAGAAGTGTGCATAAGAAATATGTAAAGGGAAAGAAGTGTGCATAAGAAATATGTAAAGGGAAAGAAGTGTGCATAAGAAATATGTAAAGGGAAAGAAGTGTGCATAAGAAATATGTAAAGGGAAAGAAGTGTGCATAAGAAATATGTAAAGGGAAAGAAGTGTGCATAAGAAATATGTAAAGGGAAAGAAGTGTGCATAAGAAATAAACACATGATGTGGGAACAAGCCCTCGAGTTAAATATGTAAAGCGAAAGAAGTGTGCATAAGAAATATGTAAAGGGAAAGAAGTGTGCATAAGAAATATGTAAAGGGAAAGAAGTGTGCATAAGAAATAAACACATGATGTGGGAACAAGCCCTCGAGTTAAATATGTAAAGGGAAAGAAGTGTGCATAAGAAATATGTAAAGGGAAAGAAGTGTGCATAAGAAATATGTAAAGGGAAAGAAGTGTGCATAAGAAATATGTAAAGGGAAAGAAGTGTGCATAAGAAATATGTAAAGGGAAAGAAGTGTGCATAAGAAATATGTAAAGGGAAAGAAGTGTGCATAAGAAATATGTAAAGGGAAAGAAGTGTGCATAAGAAATATGTAAAGGGAAAGAAGTGTGCATAAGAAATATGTAAAGGGAAAGAAGTGTGCATAAGAAATATGTAAAGGGAAAGAAGTGTGCATAAGAAATATGTAAAGGGAAAGAAGTGTGCATAAGAAATAATAAAGGGAAAGAAGTGTGCATAAGAAATATGTAAAGGGAAAGAAGTGTGCATAAGAAATATGTAAAGGGAAAGAAGTGTGCATAAGAAATATGTAAAGGAAAAGAAGTGTGCATAATAAATATGTAAAGGGAAAGAAGTGTGCATAAGAAATATGTAAAGGGAAAGAAGTGTGCATAAGAAATATGTAAAGGGAAAGAAGTGTGCATAAGAAATATGTAAAGGGAAATAAGTGTGCATAAGAAATATGTAAAGGGAAAGAAGTGTGCATAAGAAATATGTAAAGGGAAAGAAGTGTGCATAAGAAATATGTAAAGGGAAAGAAGTGTGCATAAGAAATATGTAAAGGGAAAGAAGTGTGCATAAGAAATATGTAAAGGGAAAGAAGTGTGCATAAGAAATATGTAAAGGGAAAGAAGTGTGCATAAGAAATATGTAAAGGGAAAGAAGTGTGCATAAGAAATATGTAAAGGGAAAAAAGTGTGCATAAGAAATATGTAAAGGGAAAGAAGTGTGCATAAGAAATATGTAAAGGGAAAGAAGTGTGCATAAGAAATATGTAAAGGGAAAGAAGTGTGCATAAGAAATAATAAAGGGAAAGAAGTGTGCATAAGAAATATGTAAAGGGAAAGAAGTGTGCATAAGAAATATGTAAAGGGAAAGAAGTGTGCATAAGAAATAAACACATGATGTGGGAACAAGCCCTCGAGTTAAATATGTAAAGGGAAAGAAGTGTGCATAAGAAATATTTAAAGGGAAAGAAGTGTGCATAAGAAATATGTAAAGGGAAAGAAGTGTGCATAAGAAATATGTAAAGGGAAGAAGTGTGCATACGAAATATGTAAAGGTAAAGAAGTGTGCATAAGAAATATGTAAAGGGAAAGAAGTGTGCATAAGAAATATGTAAAGGGAAAGAAGTGTGCATAAGAAATATGTAAAGGGAAAAAAGTGTGAATAAGAAATATGTAAAGGGAAAGAAGTGTGCATAAGAAATATGTAAAGGGAAAGAAGTGTGCATAAGAAATATGTAAAGGGAAAGAAGTGTGCATAAGAAATAATAAAGGGAAAGAAGTGTGCATAAGAAATATGTAAAGGGAAAGAAGTGTGCATAAGAAATATGTAAAGGGAAAGAAGTGTGCATAAGAAATATGTAAAGGGAAAGAAGTGTGCATACGAAATATGTAAAGGGAAAGAAGTGTGCATAATAAATATGTAAAGGGAAAGAAGTGTGCATAATAAATATGTAAAGGGAAAGAAGTGTGCATAAGAAATATGTAAAGGGAAAGAAGTGTGCATAAGAAATATGTAAAGGGAAAGAAGTGTGCATAAGAAATATGTAAAGGGAAAGAAGTGTGCATAAGATATATGTAAAGGGAAAGAAGTGTGCATAAGAAATATGTAAAGGGAAATAAGTGTGCATAAGAAATATGTAAAGGGAAAGAAGTGTGCATAAGAAATATGTAAAGGGAAAGAAGTGTGCATAAGAAATATGTAAAGGGAAAGAAATGTGCATAAGAAATATGTAAAGGGAAAGAAGTGTGCATAAGAAATATGTAAAGGGAAAGAAGTGTGCATAAGAAATATGTAAAGGGAAAGAAGTGTGCATAAGAAATATGTAAAGGGAAAGAAGTGTGCATAAGAAATATGTAAAGGGAAAGAAGTGTGCATAAGAAATATGTAAAGGGAAAGAAGTGTGCATAAGAAATATGTAAAGGGAAAGAAGTGTGCATAAGAAATATGTAAAGGGAAAGAAGTGTGCATAAGAAATATGTAAAGGGAAAGAAGTGTGCATAAGAAATATGTAAAGGGAAAGAAGTGTGCATAAGAAATATGTAAAGGGAAGGAAGTGTGCATAAGAAATATGTAAAGGGAAAGAAGTGTGCATAAGAAATATGTAAAGGGAAAGAAGTGTGCATAAGAAATATGTAAAGGGAAAGAAGTGTGCATAAGAAATATGTAAAGGGAAAGAAGTGTGCATAAGAAATATGTAAAGGGAAAGAAGTGTGCATAAGAAATATGTAAAGGGAAAGAAGTGTGCATAAGAAATATGTAAAGGGAAAGAAGTGTGCATAAGAAATATGTAAAGGGAAAGAAGTGTGCATAAGAAATATGTAAAGGGAAAGAAGTGTGCATAAGAAATATGTAAAGGGAAAGAAGTGTGCATAAGAAATATGTAAAGGGAAAGAAGTGTGCATAAGAAATATGTAAAGGGAAAGAAGTGTGCATAAGAAATATGTAAAGGGAAAGAAGTGTGCATAAGAAATATGTAAAGGGAAAGAAGTGTGCATAAGAAATATGTAAAGGGAAAGAAGTGTGCATAAGAAATATGTAAAGGAAAAGAAGTGTGCATAAGAAATATGTAAATGGAAAGAAGTGTGCATAAGAAATATGTAAAGGGAAAGAAGTGTGCATAAGAAATATGTAAAGGGAAAGAAGTGTGCATAAGAAATATGTAAAGGGAAAGAAGTGTGCATAAGAAATATGTAAAGGGAAAGAAGTGTGCATAAGAAATATGTAAAGGGAAAAAAGTGTGCATAAGAAATATGTGAAGGGAAAGAAGTGTGCATAATAAATATGTAAAGGGAAAGAAGTGTGCATAACAAATATGTAAAGGGAAAGAAGTGTGCATAAAAAATATGTAAAGGGAAAGAAGTGTGCATAAGAAATATGTAAAGGGAAAGAAGTGTGCATAAGAAATATGTAAAGGGAAAGAAGTGTGCATAAGAAATATGTAAAGGGAAAGAAGTGTGCATAAGAAATAAACACATGATGTGGGAACAAGCCCTCGAGTTAAATATGTAAAGGGAAAGAAGTGTGCATAAGAAATATGTAAAGGGAAAGAAGTGTGCATAAGAAATATGTAAAGGGAAAGAAGTGTGCATAAGAAATAAACACATGATGTGGGAACAAGCCCTCGAGTTAAATATGTAAAGGGAAAGAAGTGTGCATAAGAAATATGTAAAGGGAAAGAAGTGTGCATAAGAAATATGTAAAGGGAAAGAAGTGTGCATAAGAAATATGTAAAGGGAAAGAAGTGTGCATAAGAAATATGTAAAGGGAAAGAAGTGTGCATAAGAAATATGTAAAGGGAAAGAAGTGTGCATAAGAAATATGTAAAGGGAAAGAAGTGTGCATAAGAAATATGTAAAGGGAAAGAAGTGTGCATAAGAAATATGTAAAGGGAAAGAAGTGTGCATAAGAAATATGTAAAGGGAAAGAAGTGTGCATAAGAAATAAACACATGATGTGGGAACAAGCCCTCGAGTTAAATATGTAAAGGGAAAGAAGTGTGCATAAGAAATATGTAAAGGGAAAGAAGTGTGCATAAGAAATATGTAAAGGGAAAGAAGTGTGCATAAGAAATAAACACATGATGTGGGAACAAGCCCTCGAGTTAAATATGTAAAGGGAAAGAAGTGTGCATAAGAAATATGTAAAGGGAAAGAAGTGTGCATAAGAAATATGTAAAGGGAAAGAAGTGTGCATAAGAAATATGTAAAGGGAAAGAAGTGTGCATAAGAAATATGTAAAGGGAAAGAAGTGTGCATAAGAAATATGTAAAGGGAAAGAAGTGTGCATAAGAAATATGTAAAGGGAAAGAAGTGTGCATAAGAAATATGTAAAGGGAAAGAAGTGTGCATAAGAAATATGTAAAGGGAAAGAAGTGTGCATAAGAAATATGTAAAGGGAAAGAAGTGTGCATAAGAAATATGTAAAGGGAAAGAAGTGTGCATAAGAAATAATAAAGGGAAAGAAGTGTGCATAAGAAATATGTAAAGGGAAAGAAGTGTGCATAAGAAATATGTAAAGGGAAAGAAGTGTGCATAAGAAATATGTAAAGGAAAAGAAGTGTGCATAATAAATATGTAAAGGGAAAGAAGTGTGCATAAGAAATATGTAAAGGGAAAGAAGTGTGCATAAGAAATATGTAAAGGGAAAGAAGTGTGCATAAGAAATATGTAAAGGGAAATAAGTGTGCATAAGAAATATGTAAAGGGAAAGAAGTGTGCATAAGAAATATGTAAAGGGAAAGAAGTGTGCATAAGAAATATGTAAAGGGAAAGAAGTGTGCATAAGAAATATGTAAAGGGAAAGAAGTGTGCATAAGAAATATGTAAAGGGAAAGAAGTGTGCATAAGAAATATGTAAAGGGAAAGAAGTGTGCATAAGAAATATGTAAAGGGAAAGAAGTGTGCATAAGAAATATGTAAAGGGAAAAAAGTGTGCATAAGAAATATGTAAAGGGAAAGAAGTGTGCATAAGAAATATGTAAAGGGAAAGAAGTGTGCATAAGAAATATGTAAAGGGAAAGAAGTGTGCATAAGAAATAATAAAGGGAAAGAAGTGTGCATAAGAAATATGTAAAGGGAAAGAAGTGTGCATAAGAAATATGTAAAGGGAAAGAAGTGTGCATAAGAAATAAACACATGATGTGGGAACAAGCCCTCGAGTTAAATATGTAAAGGGAAAGAAGTGTGCATAAGAAATATTTAAAGGGAAAGAAGTGTGCATAAGAAATATGTAAAGGGAAAGAAGTGTGCATAAGAAATATGTAAAGGGAAGAAGTGTGCATACGAAATATGTAAAGGTAAAGAAGTGTGCATAAGAAATATGTAAAGGGAAAGAAGTGTGCATAAGAAATATGTAAAGGGAAAGAAGTGTGCATAAGAAATATGTAAAGGGAAAAAAGTGTGAATAAGAAATATGTAAAGGGAAAGAAGTGTGCATAAGAAATATGTAAAGGGAAAGAAGTGTGCATAAGAAATATGTAAAGGGAAAGAAGTGTGCATAAGAAATAATAAAGGGAAAGAAGTGTGCATAAGAAATATGTAAAGGGAAAGAAGTGTGCATAAGAAATATGTAAAGGGAAAGAAGTGTGCATAAGAAATATGTAAAGGGAAAGAAGTGTGCATACGAAATATGTAAAGGGAAAGAAGTGTGCATAATAAATATGTAAAGGGAAAGAAGTGTGCATAATAAATATGTAAAGGGAAAGAAGTGTGCATAAGAAATATGTAAAGGGAAAGAAGTGTGCATAAGAAATATGTAAAGGGAAAGAAGTGTGCATAAGAAATATGTAAAGGGAAAGAAGTGTGCATAAGATATATGTAAAGGGAAAGAAGTGTGCATAAGAAATATGTAAAGGGAAATAAGTGTGCATAAGAAATATGTAAAGGGAAAGAAGTGTGCATAAGAAATATGTAAAGGGAAAGAAGTGTGCATAGGAAATATGTAAAGGGAAAGAAATGTGCATAAGAAATATGTAAAGGGAAAGAAGTGTGCATAAGAAATATGTAAAGGGAAAGAAGTGTGCATAAGAAATATGTAAAGGGAAAGAAGTGTGCATAAGAAATATGTAAAGGGAAAGAAGTGTGCATAAGAAATATGTAAAGGGAAAGAAGTGTGCATAAGAAATATGTAAAGGGAAAGAAGTGTGCATAAGAAATATGTAAAGGGAAAGAAGTGTGCATAAGAAATATGTAAAGGGAAAGAAGTGTGCATAAGAAATATGTAAAGGGAAAGAAGTGTGCATAAGAAATATGTAAAGGGAAAGAAGTGTGCATAAGAAATATGTAAAGGGAAGGAAGTGTGCATAAGAAATATGTAAAGGGAAAGAAGTGTGCATAAGAAATATGTAAAGGGAAAGAAGTGTGCATAAGAAATATGTAAAGGGAAAGAAGTGTGCATAAGAAACATGTAAAGGGAAAGAAGTGTGCATAAGAAATATGTAAAGGGAAAGAAGTGTGCATAAGAAATATGTAAAGGGAAAGAAGTGTGCATAAGAAATATGTAAAGGGAAAGAAGTGTGCATAAGAAATATGTAAAGGGAAAGAAGTGTGCATAAGAAATATGTAAAGGGAAAGAAGTGTGCATAAGAAATATGTAAAGGGAAAGAAGTGTGCATAAGAAATATGTAAAGGGAAAGAAGTGTGCATAAGAAATATGTAAAGGGAAAGAAGTGTGCATAAGAAATATGTAAAGGGAAAGAAGTGTGCATAAGAAATATGTAAAGGGAAAGAAGTGTGCATAAGAAATATGTAAAGGGAAAGAAGTGTGCATAAGAAATATGTAAAGGAAAAGAAGTGTGCATAAGAAATATGTAAATGGAAAGAAGTGTGCATAAGAAATATGTAAAGGGAAAGAAGTGTGCATAAGAAATATGTAAAGGGAAAGAAGTGTGCATAAGAAATATGTAAAGGGAAAGAAGTGTGCATAAGAAATATGTAAAGGGAAAGAAGTGTGCATAAGAAATATGTAAAGGGAAAAAAGTGTGCATAAGAAATATGTGAAGGGAAAGAAGTGTGCATAATAAATATGTAAAGGGAAAGAAGTGTGCATAACAAATATGTAAAGGGAAAGAAGTGTGCATAAAAAATATGTAAAGGGAAAGAAGTGTGCATAAGAAATATGTAAAGGGAAAGAAGTGTGCATAAGAAATATGTAAAGGGAAAGAAGTGTGCATAAGAAATATGTAAAGGGAAAGAAGTGTGCATAAGAAATAAACACATGATGTGGGAACAAGCCCTCGAGTTAAATATGTAAAGGGAAAGAAGTGTGCATAAGAAATATGTAAAGGGAAAGAAGTGTGCATAAGAAATATGTAAAGGGAAAGAAGTGTGCATAAGAAATAAACACATGATGTGGGAACAAGCCCTCGAGTTAAATATGTAAAGGGAAAGAAGTGTGCATAAGAAATATGTAAAGGGAAAGAAGTGTGCATAAGAAATATGTAAAGGGAAAGAAGTGTGCATAAGAAATATGTAAAGGGAAAGAAGTGTGCATAAGAAATATGTAAAGGGAAAGAAGTGTGCATAAGAAATATGTAAAGGGAAAGAAGTGTGCATAAGAAATATGTAAAGGGAAAGAAGTGTGCATAAGAAATATGTAAAGGGAAAGAAGTGTGCATAAGAAATATGTAAAGGGAAAGAAGTGTGCATAAGAAATATGTAAAGGGAAAGAAGTGTGCATAAGAAATATGTAAAGGGAAAGAAGTGTGCATAAGAAATAATAAAGGGAAAGAAGTGTGCATAAGAAATATGTAAAGGGAAAGAAGTGTGCATAAGAAATATGTAAAGGGAAAGAAGTGTGCATAAGAAATATGTAAAGGAAAAGAAGTGTGCATAATAAATATGTAAAGGGAAAGAAGTGTGCATAAGAAATATGTAAAGGGAAAGAAGTGTGCATAAGAAATATGTAAAGGGAAAGAAGTGTGCATAAGAAATATGTAAAGGGAAATAAGTGTGCATAAGAAATATGTAAAGGGAAAGAAGTGTGCATAAGAAATATGTAAAGGGAAAGAAGTGTGCATAAGAAATATGTAAAGGGAAAGAAGTGTGCATAAGAAATATGTAAAGGGAAAGAAGTGTGCATAAGAAATATGTAAAGGGAAAGAAGTGTGCATAAGAAATATGTAAAGGGAAAGAAGTGTGCATAAGAAATATGTAAAGGGAAAGAAGTGTGCATAAGAAATATGTAAAGGGAAAAAAGTGTGCATAAGAAATATGTAAAGGGAAAGAAGTGTGCATAAGAAATATGTAAAGGGAAAGAAGTGTGCATAAGAAATATGTAAAGGGAAAGAAGTGTGCATAAGAAATAATAAAGGGAAAGAAGTGTGCATAAGAAATATGTAAAGGGAAAGAAGTGTGCATAAGAAATATGTAAAGGGAAAGAAGTGTGCATAAGAAATAAACACATGATGTGGGAACAAGCCCTCGAGTTAAATATGTAAAGGGAAAGAAGTGTGCATAAGAAATATTTAAAGGGAAAGAAGTGTGCATAAGAAATATGTAAAGGGAAAGAAGTGTGCATAAGAAATATGTAAAGGGAAGAAGTGTGCATACGAAATATGTAAAGGGAAAGAAGTGTGCATAAGAAATATGTAAAGGGAAAGAACTGTGCATAAGAAATATGTAAAGGGAAAGAAGTGTGCATAAGAAATATGTAAAGGGAAAGAAGTGTGCATAAGAAATATGTAAATGGAAAGAAGTGTGCATAAGAAATATGTAAAGGGAAAGAAGTGTGCATAAGAAATATGTAAAGGGAAAGAAGTGTGCATAAGAAATATGTAAAGGGAAAGAAGTGTGCATAAGAAATATGTAAAGGGAAAGAAGTGTGCATAAGAAATATGTAAAGGGAAAGAAGTGTGCATAAGAAATATGTAAAGGGAAAGAAGTGTGCATAAGAAATATGTAAAGGGAAAGAAGTGTGCATAAGAAATAAACACATGATGTGGGAACAAGCCCTCGAGTTAAATATGTAAAGGGAAAGAAGTGTGCATAAGAAATATGTAAAGGGAAAGAAGTGTACATAAGAAATATGTAAAGGGAAAGGAGTGTGCATAAGAAATATGTAAAGGGAAAAAAGTGTGCATAAGAAATATGTAAAGGGAAAGAAGTGTGCATAAGAAATATGTAAAGGGAAAGAAGTGTGCATAAGAAATATGTAAAGGGAAAGAAGTGTGCATAAGAAATAAACACATGATGTGGGAACAAGCCCTCGAGTTAAATATGTAAAGGGAAAGAAGTGTGCATAAGAAATATGTAAAGGGAAAGAAGTGTGCATAAGAAATATGTAAAGGGAAAGAAGTGTGCATAAGAAATATGTAAAGGGAAAGAAGTGTGCATAAGAAATATGTAAAGGGAAAGAAGTGTGCATAAGAAATATGTAAAGGGAAAGAAGTGTGCATAAGAAATATGTAAAGGGAAAGAAGTGTGCATAAGAAATATGTAAAGGGAAAGAAGTGTGCATAAGAAATATGTAAAGGGAAAGAAGTGTGCATAAGAAATATGTAAAGGGAAAGAAGTGTGCATAAGAAATATGTAAAGGGAAAGAAGTGTGCATAAGAAATATGTAAAGGGAAAGAAGTGTGCATAAGAAATATGTAAAGGGAAAGAAGTGTGCATAAGAAATATGTAAAGGGAAAGAAGTGTGCATAAGAAATATGTAAAGGGAAAGAAGTGTGCATAAGAAATATGTAAAGGGAAAGAAGTGTGCATAAGAAATATGTAAAGGGAAAGAAGTGTGCATAAGAAATATGTAAAGGGAAAGAAGTGTGCATAAGAAATATGTAAAGGGAAAGAAGTGTGCATAAGAAATATGTAAAGGGAAAGAAGTGTGCATAAGAAATATGTAAAGGGAAAGAAGTGTGCATAAGAAATATGTAAAGGGAAAGAAGTGTGCATAAGAAATATGTAAAGGGAAAGAAGTGTGCATAAGAAATATGTAAAGGGAAAGAAGTGTGCATAAGAAATATGTAAAGGGAAAGAAGTGTGCATAAGAAATATGTAAAGGGAAAGAAGTGTGCATAAGAAATATGTAAAGGGAAAGAAGTGTGCATAAGAAATATGTAAAGGGAAAGAAGTGTGCATAAGAAATATGTAAAGGGAAAGAAGTGTGCATAAGAAATATGTAAAGGGAAAGAAGTGTGCATAAGAAATATGTAAAGGGAAAGAAGTGTGCATAAGAAATATGTAAAGGGAAAGAAGTGTGCATAAGAAATATGTAAAGGGAAAGAAGTGTGCATAAGAAATATGTAAAGGGAAAGAAGTGTGCATAAGAAATATGTAAAGGGAAAGAAGTGTGCATAAGAAATATGTAAAGGGAAAGAAGTGTGCATAAGAAATATGTAAAGGGAAAGAAGTGTGCATAAGAAATATGTAAAGGGAAAGAAGTGTGCATAAGAAATATGTAAAGGGAAAGAAGTGTGCATAAGAAATATGTAAAGGGAAAGAAGTGTGCATAAGAAATATGTAAAGGGAAAGAAGTGTGCATAAGAAATATGTAAAGGGAAAGAAGTGTGCATAAGAAATATGTAAAGGGAAAGAAGTGTGCATAAGAAATATGTAAAGGGAAAGAAGTGTGCATAAGAAATATGTAAAGGGAAAGAAGTGTGCATAAGAAATATGTAAAGGGAAAGAAGTGTGCATAAGAAATATGTAAAGGGAAAGAAGTGTGCATAAGAAATATGTAAAGGGAAAGAAGTGTGCATAAGAAATATGTAAAGGGAAAGAAGTGTGCATAAGAAATATGTAAAGGGAAAGAAGTGTGCATAAGAAATATGTAAAGGGAAAGAAGTGTGCATAAGAAATATGTAAAGGGAAAGAAGTGTGCATAAGAAATATGTAAAGGGAAAGAAGTGTGCATAAGAAATATGTAAAGGGAAAGAAGTGTGCATAAGAAATATGTAAAGGGAAAGAAGTGTGCATAAGAAATATGTAAGGAAAAGCATAAATATGTAAAGGGAAAGAAGTGTGCATAAGAAATATGTAAAGGGAAAGAAGTGTGCATAAGAAATATGTAAAGGGAAAGAAGTGTGCATAAGAAATATGTAAAGGGAAAGAAGTGTGCATAAGAAATATGTAAAGGGAAAGAAGTGTGCATAAGAAATATGTAAAGGGAAAGAAGTGTGCATAAGAAATATGTAAAGGGAAAGAAGTGTGCATAAGAAATATGTAAAGGGAAAGAAGTGTGCATAAGAAATATGTAAAGGGAAAGAAGTGTGCATAAGAAATATGTAAAGGGAAAGAAGTGTGCATAAGAAATATGTAAAGGGAAAGAAGTGTGCATAAGAAATATGTAAAGGGAAAGAAGTGTGCATAAGAAATATGTAAAGGGAAAGAAGTGTGCATAAGAAATATGTAAAGGGAAAGAAGTGTGCATAAGAAATATGTAAAGGGAAAGAAGTGTGCATAAGAAATATGTAAAGGGAAAGAAGTGTGCATAAGAAATATGTAAAGGGAAAGAAGTGTGCATAAGAAATATGTAAAGGGAAAGAAGTGTGCATAAGAAATATGTAAAGGGAAAGAAGTGTGCATAAGAAATATGTAAAGGGAAAGAAGTGTGCATAAGAAATATGTAAAGGGAAAGAAGTGTGCATAAGAAATATGTAAAGGGAAAGAAGTGTGCATAAGAAATATGTAAAGGGAAAGAAGTGTGCATAAGAAATATGTAAAGGGAAAGAAGTGTGCATAAGAAATATGTAAAGGGAAAGAAGTGTGCATAAGAAATATGTAAAGGGAAAGAAGTGTGCATAAGAAATATGTAAAGGGAAAGAAGTGTGCATAAGAAATATGTAAAGGGAAAGAAGTGTGCATAAGAAATATGTAAAGGGAAAGAAGTGTGCATAAGAAATATGTAAAGGGAAAGAAGTGTGCATAAGAAATAAACACATGATGTGGGAACAAGCCCTCGAGTTAAATATGTAAAGGGAAAGAAGTGTGCATAAGAAATATGTAAAGGGAAAGAAGTGTGCATAAGAAATATGTAAAGGGAAAGAAGTGTGCATAAGAAATAAACACATGATGTGGGAACAAGCCCTCGAGTTAAATATGTAAAGGGAAAGAAGTGTGCATAAGAAATAAACACATGATGTGGGAACAAGCCCTCGAGTTAAATATGTAAAGGGAAAGAAGTGTGCATAAGAAATATGTAAAGGGAAAGAAGTGTGCATAAGAAATATGTAAAGGGAAAGAAGTGTGCATAAGAAATATGTAAAGGGAAAGAAGTGTGCATAAGAAATATGTAAAGGGAAAGAAGTGTGCATAAGAAATATGTAAAGGGAAAGAAGTGTGCATAAGAAATATGTAAAGGGAAAGAAGTGTGCATAAGAAATATGTAAAGGGAAAGAAGTGTGCATAAGAAATATGTAAAGAGAAAGAAGTGTGCATAAGAAATATGTAAAGGGAAAGAAGTGTGCATAAGAAATATGTAAAGGGAAAGAAGTGTGCATAAGAAATATGTAAAGGGAAAGAAGTGTGCATAAGAAATATGTAAAGGGAAAGAAGTGTGCATAAGAAATATGTAAAGGGAAAGAAGTGTGCATAAGAAATATGTAAAGGGAAAGAAGTGTGCATAAGAAATATGTAAAGGGAAAGAAGTGTGCATAAGAAATATGTAAAGGGAAAGAAGTGTGCATAAGAAATATGTAAAGGGAAAGAAGTGTGCATAAGAAATATGTAAAGGGAAAGAAGTGTGCATAAGAAATATGTAAAGGGAAAGAAGTGTGCATAAGAAATATGTAAAGGGAAAGAAGTGTGCATAAGAAATATGTAAAGGGAAAGAAGTGTGCATAAGAAATATGTAAAGGGAAAGAAGTGTGCATAAGAAATATGTAAAGGGAAAGAAGTGTGCATAAGAAATAAACACATGATGTGGGAACAAGCCCTCGAGTTAAATATGTAAAGGGAAAGAAGTGTGCATAAGAAATATGTAAAGGGAAAGAAGTGTGCATAAGAAATATGTAAAGGGAAAGAAGTGTGCATAAGAAATAAACACATGATGTGGGAACAAGCCCTCGAGTTAAATATGTAAAGGGAAAGAAGTGTGCATAAGAAATAAACACATGATGTGGGAACAAGCCCTCGAGTTAAATATGTAAAGGGAAAGAAGTGTGCATAAGAAATATGTAAAGGGAAAGAAGTGTGCATAAGAAATATGTAAAGGGAAAGAAGTGTGCATAAGAAATATGTAAAGGGAAAGAAGTGTGCATAAGAAATATGTAAAGGGAAAGAAGTGTGCATAAGAAATATGTAAAGGGAAAGAAGTGTGCATAAGAAATAAACACATGATGTGGGAACAAGCCCTCGAGTTAAATATGTAAAGGGAAAGAAGTGTGCATAAGAAATATGTAAAGGGAAAGAAGTGTGCATAAGAAATATGTAAAGGGAAAGAAGTGTGCATAAGAAATATGTAAAGGGAAAGAAGTGTGCATAAGAAATATGTAAAGGGAAAGAAGTGTGCATAAGAAATATGTAAAGGGAAAGAAGTGTGCATAAGAAATATGTAAAGGGAAAGAAGTGTGCATAAGAAATATGTAAAGGGAAAGAAGTGTGCATAAGAAATATGTAAAGGGAAAGAAGTGTGCATAAGAAATATGTAAAGGGAAAGAAGTGTGCATAAGAAATATGTAAAGGGAAAGAAGTGTGCATAAGAAATATGTAAAGGGAAAGAAGTGTGCATAAGAAATATGTAAAGGGAAAGAAGTGTGCATAAGAAATATGTAAAGGGAAAGAAGTGTGCATAAGAAATATGTAAAGGGAAAGAAGTGTGCATAAGAAATATGTAAAGGGAAAGAAGTGTGCATAAGAAATATGTAAAGGGAAAGAAGTGTGCATAAGAAATATGTAAAGGGAAAGAAGTGTGCATAAGAAATATGTAAAGGGAAAGAAGTGTGCATAAGAAATATGTAAAGGGAAAGAAGTGTGCATAAGAAATATGTAAAGGGAAAGAAGTGTGCATAAGAAATATGTAAAGGGAAAGAAGTGTGCATAAGAAATATGTAAAGGGAAAGAAGTGTACATAAGAAATAAACACATGATGTGGGAACAAGCCCTCGAGTTAAATATGTAAAGGGAAAGAAGTGTGCATAAGAAATATGTAAAGGGAAAGAAGTGTGCATAAGAAATATGTAAAGGGAAAGAAGTGTGCATAAGAAATAAACACATGATGTGGGAACAAGCCCTCGAGTTAAATATGTAAAGGGAAAGAAGTGTGCATAAGAAATAAACACATGATGTGGGAACAAGCCCTCGAGTTAAATATGTAAAGGGAAAGAAGTGTGCATAAGAAATATGTAAAGGGAAAGAAGTGTGCATAAGAAATATGTAAAGGGAAAGAAGTGTGCATAAGAAATATGTAAAGGGAAAGAAGTGTGCATAAGAAATATGTAAAGGGAAAGAAGTGTGCATAAGAAATATGTAAAGGGAAAGAAGTGTGCATAAGAAATAAACACATGATGTGGGAACAAGCCCTCGAGTTAAATATGTAAAGGGAAAGAAGTGTGCATAAGAAATATGTAAAGGGAAAGAAGTGTGCATAAGAAATATGTAAAGGGAAAGAAGTGTGCATAAGAAATAAACACATGATGTGGGAACAAGCCCTCGAGTTAAACATGTAAAGGGAAAGAAGTGTGCATAAGAAATATGTAAAGGGAAAGAAGTGTGCATAAGAAATATGTAAAGGGAAAGAAGTGTGCATAAGTAATATGTAAAGGGAAAGAAGTGTGCATAAGAAATATGTAAAGGGAAAGAAGTGTGCATAAGAAATATGTAAAGGGAAAGAAGTGTGCATAAGAAATATGTAAAGGGAAAGAAGTGTGCATAAGAAATATGTAAAGGGAAAGAAGTGTGCATAAGAAATGTGTAAAGGGAAAGAAGTGTGCATAAGAAATATGTAAAGGGAAAGAAGTGTGCATAAGAAATATGTAAAGGGAAAGAAGTGTGCATAAGAAATATGTAAAGGGAAAGAAGTGTGCATAAGAAATATGTAAAGGGAAAGAAGTGTGCATAAGAAATATGTAAAGGGAAAGAAGTGTGCATAAGAAATATGTAAAGGGAAAGAAGTGTGCATAAGAAATATGTAAAGGGAAAGAAGTGTGCATACAAAATATGTAAAGGGAAAGAAGTGTGCATAAGAAATATGTAAAGGGAAAGAAGTGTGCATAAGAAATATGTAAAGGGAAAGAAGTGTGCATAAGAAATATGTAAAGGGAAAGAAGTGTGCATAAGAAATATGTAAAGGGAAAGAAGTGTGCATAAGAAATATGTAAAGGGAAAGAAGTGTGCATAAGAAATATGTAAAGGGAAAGAAGTGTGCATAAGAAATATGTAAAGGGAAAGAAGTGTGCATAAGAAATATGTAAAGGGAAAGAAGTGTGCATAAGAAATATGTAAAGGGAAAGAAGTGTGCATAAGAAATATGTAAAGGGAAAGAAGTGTGCATAAGAAATATGTAAAGGGAAAGAAGTGTGCATAAGAAATATGTAAAGGGAAAGAAGTGTGCATAAGAAATATGTAAAGGGAAAGAAGTGTGCATAAGAAATATGTAAAGGGAAAGAAGTGTGCATAAGAAATATGTAAAGGGAAAGAAGTGTGCATAAGAAATATGTAAAGGGAAAGAAGTGTGCATAAGAAATATGTAAAGGGAAAGAAGTGTGCATAAGAAATATGTAAAGGGAAAGAAGTGTGCATAAGAAATATGTAAAGGGAAAGAAGTGTGCATAAGAAATAAACACATGATGTGGGAACAAGCCCTCGAGTTAAATATGTAAAGGGAAAGAAGTGTGCATAAGAAATATGTAAAGGGAAAGAAGTGTGCATAAGAAATATGTAAAGGGAAAGAAGTGTGCATAAGAAATAAACACATGATGTGGGAACAAGCCCTCGAGTTAAATATGTAAAGGGAAAGAAGTGTGCATAAGAAATAAACACATGATGTGGGAACAAGCCCTCGAGTTAAATATGTAAAGGGAAAGAAGTGTGCATAAGAAATATGTAAAGGGAAAGAAGTGTGCATAAGAAATATGTAAAGGGAAAGAAGTGTGCATAAGAAATATGTAAAGGGAAAGAAGTGTGCATAAGAAATATGTAAAGGGAAAGAAGTGTGCATAAGAAATATGTAAAGGGAAAGAAGTGTGCATAAGAAATAAACACATGATGTGGGAACAAGCCCTCGAGTTAAATATGTAAAGGGAAAGAAGTGTGCATAAGAAATATGTAAAGGGAAAGAAGTGTGCATAAGAAATATGTAAAGGGAAAGAAGTGTGCATAAGAAATAAACACATGATGTGGGAACAAGCCCTCGAGTTAAACATGTAAAGGGAAAGAAGTGTGCATAAGAAATATGTAAAGGGAAAGAAGTGTGCATAAGAAATATGTAAAGGGAAAGAAGTGTGCATAAGAAATATGTAAAGGGAAAGAAGTGTGCATAAGAAATATGTAAAGGGAAAGAAGTGTGCATAAGAAATATGTAAAGGGAAAGAAGTGTGCATAAGAAATATGTAAAGGGAAAGAAGTGTGCATAAGAAATATGTAAAGGGAAAGAAGTGTGCATAAGAAATATGTAAAGGGAAAGAAGTGTGCATAAGAAATATGTAAAGGGAAAGAAGTGTGCATAAGAAATATGTAAAGGGAAAGAAGTGTGCATAAGAAATATGTAAAGGGAAAGAAGTGTGCATAAGAAATATGTAAAGGGAAAGAAGTGTGCATAAGAAATATGTAAAGGGAAAGAAGTGTGCATAAGAAATATGTAAAGGGAAAGAAGTGTGCATACGAAATATGTAAAGGGAAAGAAGTGTGCATAAGAAATATGTAAAGGGAAAGAAGTGTGCATAAGAAATATGTAAAGGGAAAGAAGTGTGCATAAGAAATATGTAAAGGGAAAGAAGTGTGCATAAGAAATATGTAAAGGGAAAGAAGTGTGCATAAGAAATATGTAAAGGGAAAGAAGTGTGCATAAGAAATATGTAAAGGGAAAGAAGTGTGCATAAGAAATATGTAAAGGGAAAGAAGTGTGCATAAGAAATATGTAAAGGGAAAGAAGTGTGCATAAGAAATATGTAAAGGGAAAGAAGTGTGCATAAGAAATATGTAAAGGGAAAGAAGTGTGCATAAGAAATATGTAAAGGGAAAGAAGTGTGCATAAGAAATATGTAAAGGGAAAGAAGTGTGCATAAGAAATATGTAAAGGGAAAGAAGTGTGCATAAGAAATATGTAAAGGGAAAGAAGTGTGCATAAGAAATATGTAAAGGGAAAGAAGTGTGCATAAGAAATATGTAAAGGGAAAGAAGTGTGCATAAGAAATATGTAAAGGGAAAGAAGTGTGCATAAGAAATATGTAAAGGGAAAGAAGTGTGCATAAGAAATATGTAAAGGGAAAGAAGTGTGCATAAGAAATATGTAAAGGGAAAGAAGTGTGCATAAGAAATATGTAAAGGGAAAGAAGTGTGCATAAGAAATATGTAAAGGGAAAGAAGTGTGCATAAGAAATATGTAAAGGGAAAGAAGTGTGCATAAGAAATATGTAAAGGGAAAGAAGTGTGCATAAGAAATATGTAAAGGGAAAGAAGTGTGCATAAGAAATATGTAAAGGGAAAGAAGTGTGCATAAGAAATATGTAAAGGGAAAGAAGTGTGCATAAGAAATATGTAAAGGGAAAGAAGTGTGCATAAGAAATATGTAAAGGGAAAGAAGTGTGCATAATAAATATGTAAAGGGAAAGAAGTGTGCATAAGAAATATGTAAAGGGAAAGAAGTGTGCATAAGAAATATGTAAAGGGAAAGAAGTGTGCATAAGAAATATGTAAAGGGAAAGAAGTGTGCATAAGAAATATGTAAAGGGAAAGAAGTGTGCATAAGAAATAAACACATGATGTGGGAACAAGCCCTCGAGTTAAATATGTAAAGGGAAAGAAGTGTGCATAAGAAATATGTAAAGGGAAAGAAGTGTGCATAAGAAATATGTAAAGGGAAAGAAGTGTGCATAAGAAATAAACACATGATGTGGGAACAAGCCCTCGAGTTAAATATGTAAAGGGAAAGAAGTGTGCATAAGAAATAAACACATGATGTGGGAACAAGCCCTCGAGTTAAATATGTAAAGGGAAAGAAGTGTGCATAAGAAATATGTAAAGGGAAAGAAGTGTGCATAAGAAATATGTAAAGGGAAAGAAGTGTGCATAAGAAATATGTAAAGGGAAAGAAGTGTGCATAAGAAATATGTAAAGGGAAAGAAGTGTGCATAAGAAATATGTAAAGGGAAAGAAGTGTGCATAAGAAATAAACACATGATGTGGGAACAAGCCCTCGAGTTAAATATGTAAAGGGAAAGAAGTGTGCATAAGAAATATGTAAAGGGAAAGAAGTGTGCATAAGAAATATGTAAAGGGAAAGAAGTGTGCATAAGAAATAAACACATGATGTGGGAACAAGCCCTCGAGTTAAACATGTAAAGGGAAAGAAGTGTGCATAAGAAATATGTAAAGGGAAAGAAGTGTGCATAAGAAATATGTAAAGGGAAAGAAGTGTGCATAAGAAATATGTAAAGGGAAAGAAGTGTGCATAAGAAATATGTAAAGGGAAAGAAGTGTGCATAAGAAATATGTAAAGGGAAAGAAGTGTGCATAAGAAATATGTAAAGGGAAAGAAGTGTGCATAAGAAATATGTAAAGGGAAAGAAGTGTGCATAAGAAATATGTAAAGGGAAAGAAGTGTGCATAAGAAATATGTAAAGGGAAAGAAGTGTGCATAAGAAATATGTAAAGGGAAAGAAGTGTGCATAAGAAATATGTAAAGGGAAAGAAGTGTGCATAAGAAATATGTAAAGGGAAAGAAGTGTGCATAAGAAATATGTAAAGGGAAAGAAGTGTGCATAAGAAATATGTAAAGGGAAAGAAGTGTGCATAAGAAATATGTAAAGAGAAAGAAGTGTGCATACAAAATATGTAAAGGGAAAGAAGTGTGCATAAGAAATATGTAAAGGGAAAGAAGTGTGCATAAGAAATATGTAAAGGGAAAGAAGTGTGCATAAGAAATATGTAAAGGGAAAGAAGTGTGCATAAGAAATATGTAAAGGGAAAGAAGTGTGCATAAGAAATATGTAAAGGGAAAGAAGTGTGCATAAGAAATATGTAAAGGGAAAGAAGTGTGCATAAGAAATATGTAAAGGGAAAGAAGTGTGCATAAGAAATATGTAAAGGGAAAGAAGTGTGCATAAGAAATATGTAAAGGGAAAGAAGTGTGCATAAGAAATATGTAAAGGGAAAGAAGTGTGCATAAGAAATATGTAAAGGGAAAGAAGTGTGCATAAGAAATATGTAAAGGGAAAGAAGTGTGCATAAGAAATATGTAAAGGGAAAGAAGTGTGCATAAGAAATATGTAAAGGGAAAGAAGTGTGCATAAGAAATATGTAAATGGAAAGAAGTGTGCATAAGAAATATGTAAAGGGAAAGAAGTGTGCATAAGAAATAAACACATGATGTCGGGACAAGCCCTCGAGTTAAATATGTAAAGGGAAAGAAGTGTGCATAAGAAATAATAAAGGGAAAGAAGTGTGCATAAGAAATATGTAAAGGGAAAGAAGTGTGAATAAGAAATATGTAAAGGGAAAGAAGTGTGCATAAGAAATATGTAAAGGGAAAGAAGTGTGCATAAGAAATATGTAAAGGGAAAGAAGTGTGCATAAGAAATATGTAAAGGGAAAGAAGTGTGCATAAGAAATATGTAAAGGGAAAGAAGTGTGCATAAGAAATATGTAAAGGGAAAGAAGTGTGCATAAGAAATATGTAAAGGGAAAGAAGTGTGCATAAGAAATATGTAAAGGGAAAGAAGTGTGCATAAGAAATATGTAAAGGGAAAGAAGTGTGCATAAGAAATATGTAAAGGGAAAGAAGTGTGCATAAGAAATATGTAAAGGGAAAGAAGTGTGCATAAGAAATATGTAAAGGGAAAGAAGTGTGCATAAGAAATATGTAAAGGGAAAGAAGTGTGCATAAGAAATATGTAAAGGGAAAGAAGTGTGCATAAGAAATAAACACATGATGTGGGAACAAGCCCTCGAGTTAAATATGTAAAGGGAAAGAAGTGTGCATAAGAAATATGTAAAGGGAAAGAAGTGTGCATAAGAAATATGTAAAGGGAAAGAAGTGTGCATAAGAAATATGTAAAGGGAAAGAAGTGTGCATAAGAAATATGTAAAGGGAAAGAAGTGTGCATAAGAAATATGTAAAGGGAAAGAAGTGTGCATAAGAAATATGTAAAGGGAAAGAAGTGTGCATACGAAATATGTAAAGGGAAAGAAGTGTGCATAAGAAATATGTAAAGGGAAAGAAGTGTGCATAAGAAATATGTAAAGGGAAAGAAGTGTGCATAAGAAATATGTAAAGGGAAAGAAGTGTGCATAAGAAATATGTAAAGGGAAAGAAGTGTGCATAAGAAATATGTAAAGGGAAAGAAGTGTGCATAAGAAATATGTAAAGGGAAAGAAGTGTGCATAAGAAATAAACACATGATGTGGGAACAAGCCCTCGAGTTAAATATGTAAAGGGAAAGAAGTGTGCATAAGAAATATGTAAAGGGAAAGAAGTGTGCATAAGAAATATGTAAAGGGAAAGAAGTGTGCATAAGAAATATGTAAAGGGAAAGAAGTGTGCATAAGAAATATGTAAAGGGAAAGAAGTGTGCATAAGAAATATGTAAAGGGAAAGAAGTGTGCATAAGAAATATGTAAAGGGAAAGAAGTGTGCATAAGAAATATGTAAAGGGAAAGAAGTGTGCATAAGAAATATGTAAAGGGAAAGAAGTGTGCATAAGAAATATGTAAAGGGAAAGAAGTGTGCATAAGAAATATGTAAAGGGAAAGAAGTGTGCATAAGAAATATGTAAAGGGAAAGAAGTGTGCATAAGAAATATGTAAAGGGAAAGAAGTGTGCATAAGAAATATGTAAAGGGAAAGAAGTGTGCATAAAAAATATGTAAAGGGAAAGAAGTGTGCATAAGAAATATGTAAAGGGAAAGAAGTGTGCATAAGAAATAAACACATGATGTGGGAACAAGCCCTCGAGTTAAATATGTAAAGGGAAAGAAGTGTGCATAAGAAATATGTAAAGGGAAAGAAGTGTGCATAAGAAATATGTAAAGGGAAAGAAGTGTGCATAAGAAATATGTAAAGGGAAAGAAGTGTGCATAAGAAATATGTAAAGGGAAAGAAGTGTGCATAAGAAATAAACACATGATGTGGGAACAAGCCCTCGAGTTAAATATGTAAAGGGAAAGAAGTGTGCATAAGAAATATGTAAAGGGAAAGAAGTGTGCATAAGAAATATGTAAAGGGAAAGAATTGTGCATAAGAAATATGTAAAGGGAAAGAAGTGTGCATAAGAAATATGTAAAGGGAAAGAAGTGTGCATAAGAAATATGTAAAGGGAAAGAAGTGTGCATAAGAAATAAACACATGATGTGGGAACAAGCCCTCGAGTTAAATATGTAAAGGGAAAGAAGTGTGCATAAGAAATATGTAAAGGGAAAGAAGTGTGCATAAGAAATATGTAAAGGGAAAGAAGTGTGCATAAGAAATATGTAAAGGGAAAGAAGTGTGCATAAGAAATATGTAAAGGGAAAGAAGTGTGCATAAGAAATAAACACATGATGTGGGAACAAGCCCTCGAGTTAAATATGTAAAGGGAAAGAAGTGTGCATAAGAAATATGTAAAGGGAAAGAAGTGTGCATAAGAAATATGTAAAGGGAAAGAATTGTGCATAAGAAATATGTAAAGGGAAAGAAGTGTGCATAAGAAATATGTAAAGGGAAAGAAGTGTGCATAAGAAATATGTAAAGGGAAAGAAGTGTGCATAAGAAATATGTAAAGGGAAAGAAGTGTGCATAAGAAATATGTAAAGGGAAAGAAGTGTGCATAAGAAATATGTAAAGGGAAAGAAGTGTGCATAAGAAATAAACACATGATGTGGGAACAAGCCCTCGAGTTAAATATGTAAAGGGAAAGAAGTGTGCATAAGAAATATGTAAAGGGAAAGAAGTGTGCATAAGAAATATGTAAAGGGAAAGAAGTGTGCATAAGAAATATGTAAAGGGAAAGAAGTGTGCATAAGAAATATGTAAAGGGAAAGAAGTGTGCATAAGAAATATGTAAAGGGAAAGAAGTGTGCATAAGAAATATGTAAAGGGAAAGAAGTGTGCATAAGAAATATGTAAAGTGAAAGAAGTGTGCATAAGAAATGTGTAAAGGGAAAGAAGTGTGCATAAGAAATATGTAAAGGGAAAGAAGTGTGCATAAGAAATATGTAAAGGGAAAGAAGTGTGCATAAGAAATATGTAAAGGGAAAGAAGTGTGCATAAGAAATAAACACATGATGTCGGGACAAGCCCTCGAGTTAAATATGTAAAGGGAAAGAAGTGTGCATAAGAAATAATAAAGGGAAAGAAGTGTGCATAAGAAATATGTAAAGGGAAAGAAGTGTGCATAAGAAATATGTAAAGGGAAAGAAGTGTGCATAAGAAATATGTAAAGGGAAAGAAGTGTGCATAATAAATATGTAAAGGGAAAGAAGTGTGCATAATAAATATGTAAAGGGAAAGAAGTGTGCATAAGAAATATGTAAAGGGAAAGAAGTGTGCATAAGAAATATGTAAAGGGAAAGAAGTGTGCATAAGAAATGTGTGAAGGGAAAGAAGTGTGCATAAGAAATATGTAAAGGGAAAGAAGTGTGCATAAGAAATATGTAAAGGGAAAGAAGTGTGCATAAGAAATATGTAAAGGGAAAGAAGTGTGCATAAGAAATATGTAAAGGGAAAGAAGTGTGCATACGAAATATGTAAAGGGAAAGAAGTGTGCATAAGAAATATGTAAAGGGAAAGAAGTGTGCATAAGAAATATGTAAAGGGAAAGAAGTGTGCATAAGAAATATGTAAAGGGAAAGAAGTGTGCATAAGAAATATGTAAAGGGAAAGAAGTGTGCATAAGAAATATGTAAAGGGAAAGAAGTGTGCATAAGAAATATGTAAAGGGAAAGAAGTGTGCATAAGAAATAAACACATGATGTGGGAACAAGCCCTCGAGTTAAATATGTAAAGGGAAAGAAGTGTGCATAAGAAATATGTAAAGGGAAAGAAGTGTGCATAAGAAATATGTAAAGGGAAAGAAGTGTGCATAAGAAATATGTAAAGGGAAAGAAGTGTGCATAAGAAATATGTAAAGGGAAAGAAGTGTGCATAAGAAATATGTAAAGGGAAGGAAGTGTGCATAAGAAATATGTAAAGGGAAAGAAGTGTGCATAAGAAATATGTAAAGGGAAAGAAGTGTGCATAAGAAATATGTAAAGGGAAAGAAGTGTGCATAAGAAATATGTAAAGGGAAAGAAGTGTGCATAAGAAATATGTAAAGGGAAAGAAGTGTGCATAATAAATATGTAAAGGGAAAGAAGTGTGCATAAGAAATATGTAAAGGGAAAGAAGTGTGCATAAGAAATATGTAAAGGGAAAGAAGTGTGCATAAGAAATATGTAAAGGGAAAGAAGTGTGCATAAGAAATATGTAAAGGGAAAGAAGTGTGCATAAGAAATATGTAAAGGGAAAGAAGTGTGCATAAGAAATATGTAAAGGGAAAGAAGTGTGCATAAGAAATATGTAAAGGGAAAGAAGTGTGCATAAGAAATATGTAAAGGGAAAGAAGTGTGCATAAGAAATATGTAAAGGGAAAGAAGTGTGCATAAGAAATATGTAAAGGGAAAGAAGTGTGCATAAGAAATAAACACATGATGTGGGAACAAGCCCTCGAGTTAAATATGTAAAGGGAAAGAAGTGTGCATAAGAAATATGTAAAGGGAAAGAAGTGTGCATAAGAAATATGTAAAGGGAAAGAAGTGTGCATAAGAAATATGTAAAGGGAAAGAAGTGTGCATAAGAAATATGTAAAGGGAAAGAAGTGTGCATAAGAAATAAACACATGATGTGGGAACAAGCCCTCGAGTTAAATATGTAAAGGGAAAGAAGTGTGCATAAGAAATATGTAAAGGGAAAGAAGTGTGCATAAGAAATATGTAAAGGGAAAGAATTGTGCATAAGAAATATGTAAAGGGAAAGAAGTGTGCATAAGAAATATGTAAAGGGAAAGAAGTGTGCATAAGAAATATGTAAAGGGAAAGAAGTGTGCATAAGAAATATGTAAAGGGAAAGAAGTGTGCATAAGAAATATGTAAAGGGAAAGAAGTGTGCATAAGAAATATGTAAAGGGAAAGAAGTGTGCATAAGAAATAAACACATGATGTGGGAACAAGCCCTCGAGTTAAATATGTAAAGGGAAAGAAGTGTGCATAAGAAATATGTAAAGGGAAAGAAGTGTGCATAAGAAATATGTAAAGGGAAAGAAGTGTGCATAAGAAATATGTAAAGGGAAAGAAGTGTGCATAAGAAATATGTAAAGGGAAAGAAGTGTGCATAAGAAATATGTAAAGTGAAAGAAGTGTGCATAAGAAATGTGTAAAGGGAAAGAAGTGTGCATAAGAAATATGTAAAGGGAAAGAAGTGTGCATAAGAAATATGTAAAGGGAAAGAAGTGTGCATAAGAAATATGTAAAGGGAAAGAAGTGTGCATAAGAAATAAACACATGATGTCGGGACAAGCCCTCGAGTTAAATATGTAAAGGGAAAGAAGTGTGCATAAGAAATAATAAAGGGAAAGAAGTGTGCATAAGAAATATGTAAAGGGAAAGAAGTGTGCATAAGAAATATGTAAAGGGAAAGAAGTGTGCATAAGAAATATGTAAAGGGAAAGAAGTGTGCATAAGAAATATGTAAAGGGAAAGAAGTGTGCATAAGAAATATGTAAAGGGAAAGAAGTGTGCATAAGAAATATGTAAAGGGAAAGAAGTGTGCATAAGAAATATGTAAAGGGAAAGAAGTGTGCATAAGAAATGTGTAAAGGGAAAGAAGTGTGCATAAGAAATATGTAAAGGGAAAGAAGTGTGCATAAGAAATATGTAAAGGGAAAGAAATGTGCATAAGAAATATGTAAAGGGAAAGAAGTGTGCATAAGAAATAAACACATGATGTGGGAACAAGCCCTCGAGTTAAATATGTAAAGGGAAAGAAGTGTGCATAAGAAATAATAAAGGGAAAGAAGTGTGCATAAGAAATATGTAAAGGGAAAGAAGTGTGCATAAGAAATATGTAAAGGGAAAGAAGTGTGCATAAGAAATATGTAAAAGGAAAGAAGTGTGCATAAGAAATATGTAAAGGGAAAGAAGTGTGCATAAGAAATATGTAAAGGGAAAGAAGTGTGCATAAGAAATATGTAAAGGGAAAGAAGTGTGCATAAGAAATATGTAAAGGGAAAGAAGTGTGCATAAGAAATGTGTAAAGGGAAAGAAGTGTGCATAAGAAATATGTAAAGGGAAAGAAGTGTGCATAAGAAATATGTAAAGGGAAAGAAATGTGCATAAGAAATATGTAAAGGGAAAGAAGTGTGCATAAGAAATAAACACATGATGTGGGAACAAGCCCTCGAGTTAAATATGTAAAGGGAAAGAAGTGTGCATAAGAAATATGTAAAGGGAAAGAAGTGTGCATAAGAAATATGTAAAGGGAAAGAAGTGTGCATAAGAAATATGTAAAGGGAAAGAAGTGTGCATAAGAAATATGTAAAGGGAAAGAAGTGTGCATAAGAAATATGTAAAGGGAAAGAAGTGTGCATAAGAAATATGTAAAGGGAAAGAAGTGTGCATAAGAAATATGTAAAGGGAAAGAAGTGTGCATAAGAAATATGTAAAGGGAAAGAAGTGTGCATAAGAAATATGTAAAGGGAAAGAAGTGTGCATAAGAAATATGTAAAGGGAAAGAAGTGTGCATAAGAAATATGTAAAGGGAAAGAAGTGTGCATAAGAAATATGTAAATGGAAAGAAGTGTGCATAAGAAATATGTAAAGGGAAAGAAGTGTGCATAAGAAATAAACACATGATGTCGGGACAAGCCCTCGAGTTAAATATGTAAAGGGAAAGAAGTGTGCATAAGAAATAATAAAGGGAAAGAAGTGTGCATAAGAAATATGTAAAGGGAAAGAAGTGTGCATAAGAAATATGTAAAGGGAAAGAAGTGTGCATAAGAAATATGTAAAGGGAAAGAAGTGTGCATAAGAAATATGTAAAGGGAAAGAAGTGTGCATAAGAAATAAACACATGATGTGGGAACAAGCCCTCGAGTTAAATATGTAAAGGGAAAGAAGTGTGCATAAGAAATATGTAAAGGGAAAGAAGTGTGCATAAGAAATATGTAAAGGGAAAGAATTGTGCATAAGAAATATGTAAAGGGAAAGAAGTGTGCATAAGAAATATGTAAAGGGAAAGAAGTGTGCATAAGAAATATGTAAAGGGAAAGAAGTGTGCATAAGAAATATGTAAAGGGAAAGAAGTGTGCATAAGAAATATGTAAAGGGAAAGAAGTGTGCATAAGAAATATGTAAAGGGAAAGAAGTGTGCATAAGAAATAAACACATGATGTGGGAACAAGCCCTCGAGTTAAATATGTAAAGGGAAAGAAGTGTGCATAAGAAATATGTAAAGGGAAAGAAGTGTGCATAAGAAATATGTAAAGGGAAAGAAGTGTGCATAAGAAATATGTAAAGGGAAAGAAGTGTGCATAAGAAATATGTAAAGGGAAAGAAGTGTGCATAAGAAATATGTAAAGGGAAAGAAGTGTGCATAAGAAATATGTAAAGGGAAAGAAGTGTGCATAAGAAATATGTAAAGGGAAAGAAGTGTGCATAAGAAATATGTAAAGGGAAAGAAGTGTGCATAAGAAATATGTAAAGGGAAAGAAGTGTGCATAATAAATATGTAAAGGGAAAGAAGTGTGCATAAGAAATATGTAAAGGGAAAGAAGTGTGCATAAGAAATATGTAAAGGGAAAGAAGTGTGCATAAGAAATATGTAAAGGGAAAGAAGTGTGCATAAGAAATATGTAAAGGGAAAGAAGTGTGCATAAGAAATATGTAAAGGGAAAGAAGTGTGCATAAGAAATATGTAAAGGGAAAGAAGTGTGCATAAGAAATATGTAAAGGGAAAGAAGTGTGCATAAGAAATATGTAAAGGGAAAGAAGTGTGCATAAGAAATATGTAAAGGGAAAGAAGTGTGCATAAGAAATATGTAAAGGGAAAGAAGTGTGCATAAGAAATAAACACATGATGTGGGAACAAGCCCTCGAGTTAAATATGTAAAGGGAAAGAAGTGTGCATAAGAAATATGTAAAGGGAAAGAAGTGTGCATAAGAAATATGTAAAGGGAAAGAAGTGTGCATAAGAAATATGTAAAGGGAAAGAAGTGTGCATAAGAAATATGTAAAGGGAAAGAAGTGTGCATAAGAAATAAACACATGATGTGGGAACAAGCCCTCGAGTTAAATATGTAAAGGGAAAGAAGTGTGCATAAGAAATATGTAAAGGGAAAGAAGTGTGCATAAGAAATATGTAAAGGGAAAGAATTGTGCATAAGAAATATGTAAAGGGAAAGAAGTGTGCATAAGAAATATGTAAAGGGAAAGAAGTGTGCATAAGAAATATGTAAAGGGAAAGAAGTGTGCATAAGAAATATGTAAAGGGAAAGAAGTGTGCATAAGAAATATGTAAAGGGAAAGAAGTGTGCATAAGAAATATGTAAAGGGAAAGAAGTGTGCATAAGAAATAAACACATGATGTGGGAACAAGCCCTCGAGTTAAATATGTAAAGGGAAAGAAGTGTGCATAAGAAATATGTAAAGGGAAAGAAGTGTGCATAAGAAATATGTAAAGGGAAAGAAGTGTGCATAAGAAATATGTAAAGGGAAAGAAGTGTGCATAAGAAATATGTAAAGGGAAAGAAGTGTGCATAAGAAATATGTAAAGGGAAAGAAGTGTGCATAAGAAATATGTAAAGGGAAAGAAGTGTGCATAAGAAATATGTAAAGTGAAAGAAGTGTGCATAAGAAATGTGTAAAGGGAAAGAAGTGTGCATAAGAAATATGTAAAGGGAAAGAAGTGTGCATAAGAAATATGTAAAGGGAAAGAAGTGTGCATAAGAAATATGTAAAGGGAAAGAAGTGTGCATAAGAAATAAACACATGATGTCGGGACAAGCCCTCGAGTTAAATATGTAAAGGGAAAGAAGTGTGCATAAGAAATAATAAAGGGAAAGAAGTGTGCATAAGAAATATGTAAAGGGAAAGAAGTGTGCATAAGAAATATGTAAAGGGAAAGAAGTGTGCATAAGAAATATGTAAAGGGAAAGAAGTGTGCATAAGAAATATGTAAAGGGAAAGAAGTGTGCATAAGAAATATGTAAAGGGAAAGAAGTGTGCATAAGAAATATGTAAAGGGAAAGAAGTGTGCATAAGAAATATGTAAAGGGAAAGAAGTGTGCATAAGAAATGTGTAAAGGGAAAGAAGTGTGCATAAGAAATATGTAAAGGGAAAGAAGTGTGCATAAGAAATATGTAAAGGGAAAGAAATGTGCATAAGAAATATGTAAAGGGAAAGAAGTGTGCATAAGAAATAAACACATGATGTGGGAACAAGCCCTCGAGTTAAATATGTAAAGGGAAAGAAGTGTGCATAAGAAATAATAAAGGGAAAGAAGTGTGCATAAGAAATATGTAAAGGGAAAGAAGTGTGCATAAGAAATATGTAAAGGGAAAGAAGTGTGCATAAGAAATATGTAAAGGGAAAGAAGTGTGCATAAGAAATATGTAAAGGGAAAGAAGTGTGCATAAGAAATATGTAAAGGGAAAGAAGTGTGCATAAGAAATATGTAAAGGGAAAGAAGTGTGCATAAGAAATATGTAAAGGGAAAGAAGTGTGCATAAGAAATGTGTAAAGGGAAAGAAGTGTGCATAAGAAATATGTAAAGGGAAAGAAGTGTGCATAAGAAATATGTAAAGGGAAAGAAATGTGCATAAGAAATATGTAAAGGGAAAGAAGTGTGCATAAGAAATAAACACATGATGTGGGAACAAGCCCTCGAGTTAAATATGTAAAGGGAAAGAAGTGTGCATAAGAAATATGTAAAGGGAAAGAAGTGTGCATAAGAAATATGTAAAGGGAAAGAAGTGTGCATAAGAAATATGTAAAGGGAAAGAAGTGTGCATAAGAAATATGTAAAGGGAAAGAAGTGTGCATAAGAAATAAACACATGATGTGGGAACAAGCCCTCGAGTTAAATATGTAAAGGGAAAGAAGTGTGCATAAGAAATATGTAAAGGGAAAGAAGTGTGCATAAGAAATATGTAAAGGGAAAGAATTGTGCATAAGAAATATGTAAAGGGAAAGAAGTGTGCATAAGAAATATGTAAAGGGAAAGAAGTGTGCATAAGAAATATGTAAAGGGAAAGAAGTGTGCATAAGAAATATGTAAAGGGAAAGAAGTGTGCATAAGAAATATGTAAAGGGAAAGAAGTGTGCATAAGAAATATGTAAAGGGAAAGAAGTGTGCATAAGAAATATGTAAAGGGAAAGAAGTGTGCATAAGAAATAAACACATGATGTGGGAACAAGCCCTCGAGTTAAATATGTAAAGGGAAAGAAGTGTGCATAAGAAATATGTAAAGGGAAAGAAGTGTGCATAAGAAATATGTAAAGGGAAAGAAGTGTGCATAAGAAATATGTAAAGGGAAAGAAGTGTGCATAAGAAATATGTAAAGGGAAAGAAGTGTGC
The DNA here is from genome assembly GCA_037893245.1 of Crossaster papposus. NCBI lineage: Eukaryota > Metazoa > Echinodermata > Asteroidea > Velatida > Solasteridae > Crossaster > Crossaster papposus. Next base: position 44,072 of record JBAIAA010001612.1, read on the forward strand.
ATAAGAAATATGTAAAGGGAAAGAAGTGTGCATAAGAAATATGTAAAGGGAAAGAAGTGTGCATAAGAAATATGTAAAGTGAAAGAAGTGTGCATAAGAAATGTGTAAAGGGAAAGAAGTGTGCATAAGAAATATGTAAAGGGAAAGAAGTGTGCATAAGAAATATGTAAAGGGAAAGAAGTGTGCATAAGAAATATGTAAAGGGAAAGAAGTGTGCATAAGAAATAAACACATGATGTCGGGACAAGCCCTCGAGTTAAATATGTAAAGGGAAAGAAGTGTGCATAAGAAATAATAAAGGGAAAGAAGTGTGCATAAGAAATATGTAAAGGGAAAGAAGTGTGCATAAGAAATATGTAAAGGGAAAGAAGTGTGCATAAGAAATATGTAAAGGGAAAGAAGTGTGCATAAGAAATATGTAAAGGGAAAGAAGTGTGCATAAGAAATATGTAAAGGGAAAGAAGTGTGCATAAGAAATATGTAAAGGGAAAGAAGTGTGCATAAGAAATATGTAAAGGGAAAGAAGTGTGCATAAGAAATGTGTAAAGGGAAAGAAGTGTGCATAAGAAATATGTAAAGGGAAAGAAGTGTGCATAAGAAATATGTAAAGGGAAAGAAATGTGCATAAGAAATATGTAAAGGGAAAGAAGTGTGCATAAGAAATAAACACATGATGTGGGAACAAGCCCTCGAGTTAAATATGTAAAGGGAAAGAAGTGTGCATAAGAAATAATAAAGGGAAAGAAGTGTGCATAAGAAATATGTAAAGGGAAAGAAGTGTGCATAAGAAATATGTAAAGGGAAAGAAGTGTGCATAAGAAATATGTAAAGGGAAAGAAGTGTGCATAAGAAATATGTAAAGGGAAAGAAGTGTGCATAAGAAATATGTAAAGGGAAAGAAGTGTGCATAAGAAATATGTAAAGGGAAAGAAGTGTGCATAAGAAATATGTAAAGGGAAAGAAGTGTGCATAAGAAATGTGTAAAGGGAAAGAAGTGTGCATAAGAAATATGTAAAGGGAAAGAAGTGTGCATAAGAAATATGTAAAGGGAAAGAAATGTGCATAAGAAATATGTAAAGGGAAAGAAGTGTGCATAAGAAATAAACACATGATGTGGGAACAAGCCCTCGAGTTAAATATGTAAAGGGAAAGAAGTGTGCATAAGAAATATGTAAAGGGAAAGAAGTGTGCATAAGAAATATGTAAAGGGAAAGAAGTGTGCATAAGAAATATGTAAAGGGAAAGAAGTGTGCATAAGAAATATGTAAAGGGAAAGAAGTGTGCATAAGAAATATGTAAAGGGAAAGAAGTGTGCATAAGAAATATGTAAAGGGAAAGAAGTGTGCATAAGAAATATGTAAAGGGAAAGAAGTGTGCATAAGAAATATGTAAAGGGAAAGAAGTGTGCATAAGAAATATGTAAAGGGAAAGAAGTGTGCATAAGAAATATGTAAAGGGAAAGAAGTGTGCATAAGAAATATGTAAAGGGAAAGAAGTGTGCATAAGAAATATGTAAATGGAAAGAAGTGTGCATAAGAAATATGTAAAGGGAAAGAAGTGTGCATAAGAAATAAACACATGATGTCGGGACAAGCCCTCGAGTTAAATATGTAAAGGGAAAGAAGTGTGCATAAGAAATAATAAAGGGAAAGAAGTGTGCATAAGAAATATGTAAAGGGAAAGAAGTGTGCATAAGAAATATGTAAAGGGAAAGAAGTGTGCATAAGAAATATGTAAAGGGAAAGAAGTGTGCATAAGAAATATGTAAAGGGAAAGACGTGTGCATAAGAAATAAACACATGATGTGGGAACAAGCCCTCGAGTTAAATATGTAAAGGGAAAGAAGTGTGCATAAGAAATATGTAAAGGGAAAGAAGTGTGCATAAGAAATATGTAAAGGGAAAGAATTGTGCATAAGAAATATGTAAAGGGAAAGATGTGTGCATAAGAAATATGTAAAGGGAAAGAAGTGTGCATAAGAAATATGTAAAGGGAAAGAAGTGTGCATAAGAAATATGTAAAGGGAAAGAAGTGTGCATAAGAAATATGTAAAGGGAAAGAAGTGTGCATAAGAAATATGTAAAGGGAAAGAAGTGTGCATAAGAAATAAACACATGATGTGGGAACAAGCCCTCGAGTTAAATATGTAAAGGGAAAGAAGTGTGCATAAGAAATATGTAAAGGGAAAGAAGTGTGCATAAGAAATATGTAAAGGGAAAGAAGTGTGCATAAGAAATATGTAAAGGGAAAGAAGTGTGCATAAGAAATATGTAAAGGGAAAGAAGTGTGCATAAGAAATATGTAAAGGGAAAGAAGTGTGCATAAGAAATATGTAAAGGGAAAGAAGTGTGCATAAGAAATATGTAAAGTGAAAGAAGTGTGCATAAGAAATGTGTAAAGGGAAAGAAGTGTGCATAAGAAATATGTAAAGGGAAAGAAGTGTGCATAAGAAATATGTAAAGGGAAAGAAGTGTGCATAAGAAATATGTAAAGGGAAAGAAGTGTGTATAAGAAATAAACACATGATGTCGGGACAAGCCCTCGAGTTAAATATGTAAAGGGAAAGAAGTGTGCATAAGAAATATGTAAAGGGAAAGAAGTGTGCATAAGAAATATGTAAAGGGAAAGAAGTGTGCATAAGAAATATGTAAAGGGAAAGAAGTGTGCATAAGAAATATGTAAAGGGAAAGAAGTGTGCATAAGAAATATGTAAAGGGAAAGAAGTGTGCATAAGAAATATGTAAAGGGAAAGAAGTGTGCATAAGAAATGTGTAAAGGGAAAGAAGTGTGCATAAGAAATATGTAAAGGGAAAGAAGTGTGCATAAGAAATATGTAAAGGGAAAGAAGTGTGCATAAGAAATATGTAAAGGGAAAGAAATGTGCATAAGAAATATGTAAAGGGAAAGAAGTGTGCATAAGAAATATGTAAAGGGAAAGAAGTGTGCATAAGAAATATGTAAAGGGAAAGAAGTGTGCATAAGAAATATGTAAAGGGAAAGAAGTGTGCATAAGAAATATGTAAAGGGAAAGAAGTGTGCATAAGAAATATGTAAATGGAAAGAAGTGTGCATAAGAAATATGTAAAGGGAAAGAAGTGTGCATAAGAAATAAACACATGATGTCGGGACAAGCCCTCGAGTTAAATATGTAAAGGGAAAGAAGTGTGCATAAGAAATAATAAAGGGAAAGAAGTGTGCATAAGAAATATGTAAAGGGAAATAAGTGTGCATAAGAAATATGTAAAGGGAAAGAAGTGTGCATAAGAAATATGTAAAGGGAAAGAAGTGTGCATAAGAAATATGTAAAGGGAAAGAAGTGTGCATAAGAAATAAACACATGATGTGGGAACAAGCCCTCGAGTTAAATATGTAAAGGGAAAGAAGTGTGCATAAGAAATATGTAAAGGGAAAGAAGTGTGCATAAGAAATATGTAAAGGGAAAGAATTGTGCATAAGAAATATGTAAAGGGAAAGAAGTGTGCATAAGAAATATGTAAAGGGAAAGAAGTGTGCATAAGAAATATGTAAAGGGAAAGAAGTGTGCATAAGAAATATGTAAAGGGAAAGAAGTGTGCATAAGAAATATGTAAAGGGAAAGAAGTGTGCATAAGAAATATGTAAAGGGAAAGAAGTGTGCATAAGAAATAAACACATGATGTGGGAACAAGCCCTCGAGTTAAATATGTAAAGGGAAAGAAGTGTGCATAAGAAATATGTAAAGGGAAAGAAGTGTGCATAAGAAATATGTAAAGGGAAAGAAGTGTGCATAAGAAATATGTAAAGGGAAAGAAGTGTGCATAAGAAATATGTAAAGGGAAAGAAGTGTGCATAAGAAATATGTAAAGGGAAAGAAGTGTGCATAAGAAATATGTAAAGGGAAAGAAGTGTGCATAAGAAATATGTAAAGTGAAAGAAGTGTGCATAAGAAATGTGTAAAGGGAAAGAAGTGTGCATAAGAAATATGTAAAGGGAAAGAAGTGTGCATAAGAAATATGTAAAGGGAAAGAAGTGTGCATAAGAAATATGTAAAGGGAAAGAAGTGTGCATAAGAAATAAACACATGATGTCGGGACAAGCCCTCGAGTTAAATATGTAAAGGGAAAGAAGTGTGCATAAGAAATAAACACATGATGTCGGGACAAGCCCTCGAGTTAAATATGTAAAGGGAAAGAAGTGTGCATAAGAAATAATAAAGGGAAAGAAGTGTGCATAAGAAATATGTAAAGGGAAAGAAGTGTGCATAAGAAATATGTAAAGGGAAAGAAGTGTGCATAAGAAATATGTAAAGGGAAAGAAGTGTGCATAAGAAATATGTAAAGGGAAAGAAGTGTGCATAAGAAATATGTAAAGGGAAAGAAGTGTGCATAAGAAATATGTAAAGGGAAAGAAGTGTGCATAAGAAATATGTAAAGGGAAAGAAGTGTGCATAAGAAATGTGTAAAGGGAAAGAAGTGTGCATAAGAAATATGTAAAGGGAAAGAAGTGTGCATAAGAAATATGTAAAGGGAAAGAAATGTGCATAAGAAATATGTAAAGGGAAAGAAGTGTGCATAAGAAATAAACACATGATGTGGGAACAAGCCCTCGAGTTAAATATGTAAAGGGAAAGAAGTGTGCATAAGAAATAATAAAGGGAAAGAAGTGTGCATAAGAAATATGTAAAGGGAAAGAAGTGTGCATAAGAAATATGTAAAGGGAAAGAAGTGTGCATAAGAAATATGTAAAGGGAAAGAAGTGTGCATAAGAAATATGTAAAGGGAAAGAAGTGTGCATAAGAAATATGTAAAGGGAAAGAAGTGTGCATAAGAAATATGTAAAGGGAAAGAAGTGTGCATAAGAAATATGTAAAGGGAAAGAAGTGTGCATAAGAAATGTGTAAAGGGAAAGAAGTGTGCATAAGAAATATGTAAAGGGAAAGAAGTGTGCATAAGAAATATGTAAAGGGAAAGAAATGTGCATAAGAAATATGTAAAGGGAAAGAAGTGTGCATAAGAAATAAACACATGATGTGGGAACAAGCCCTCGAGTTAAATATGTAAAGGGAAAGAAGTGTGCATAAGAAATATGTAAAGGGAAAGAAGTGTGCATAAGAAATATGTAAAGGGAAAGAAGTGTGCATAAGAAATATGTAAAGGGAAAGAAGTGTGCATAAGAAATATGTAAAGGGAAAGAAGTGTGCATAAGAAATATGTAAAGGGAAAGAAGTGTGCATAAGAAATATGTAAAGGGAAAGAAGTGTGCATAAGAAATATGTAAAGGGAAAGAAGTGTGCATAAGAAATTTGTAAAGTTAAAGAAGTGTGCATAAGAAATATGTAAAGTGAAAGAAGTGTGCATAAGAAATGTGTAAAGGGAAAGAAGTGTGCATAAGAAATATGTAAAGGGAAAGAAGTGTGCATAAGAAATATGTAAAGGGAAAGAAGTGTGCATAAGAAATATGTAAAGGGAAAGAAGTGTGCATAAGAAATAAACACATGATGTCGGGACAAGCCCTCGAGTTAAATATGTAAAGGGAAAGAAGTGTGCATAAGAAATAATAAAGGGAAAGAAGTGTGCATAAGAAATATGTAAAGGGAAAGAAGTGTGCATAAGAAATATGTAAAGGGAAAGAAGTGTGCATAAGAAATATGTAAAGGGAAAGAAGTGTGCATAAGAAATATGTAAAGGGAAAGAAGTGTGCATAAGAAATATGTAAAGGGAAAGAAGTGTGCATAAGAAATATGTAAAGGGAAAGAAGTGTGCATAAGAAATATGTAAAGGGAAAGAAGTGTGCATAAGAAATGTGTAAAGGGAAAGAAGTGTGCATAAGAAATATGTAAAGGGAAAGAAGTGTGCATAAGAAATATGTAAAGGGAAAGAAATGTGCATAAGAAATATGTAAAGGGAAAGAAGTGTGCATAAGAAATATGTAAAGGGAAAGAAGTGTGCATAAGAAATATGTAAAGGGAAAGAAGTGTGCATAAGAAATAAACACATGATGTGGGAACAAGCCCTCGAGTTAAATATGTAAAGGGAAAGAAGTGTGCATAAAAAATATGTAAAGGGAAAGAAGTGTGCATAAGAAATATGTAAAGGGAAAGAAGTGTGCATAAGAAATATGTAAAGGGAAAGAAGTGTGCATAAGAAATATGTAAAGGGAAAGAAGTGTGCATAAGAAATATGTAAAGGGAAAGAAGTGTGCATAAGAAATATGTAAAGGGAAAGAAGTGTGCATAAGAAATATGTAAAGGGAAAGAAGTGTGCATAAGAAATTTGTAAAGTTAAAGAAGTGTGCATAAGAAATATGTAAAGTGAAAGAAGTGTGCATAAGAAATGTGTAAAGGGAAAGAAGTGTGCATAAGAAATATGTAAAGGGAAAGAAGTGTGCATAAGAAATATGTAAAGGGAAAGAAGTGTGCATAAGAAATATGTAAAGGGAAAGAAGTGTGCATAAGAAATAAACACATGATGTCGGGACAAGCCCTCGAGTTAAATATGTAAAGGGAAAGAAGTGTGCATAAGAAATAATAAAGGGAAAGAAGTGTGCATAAGAAATATGTAAAGGGAAAGAAGTGTGCATAAGAAATATGTAAAGGGAAAGAAGTGTGCATAAGAAATATGTAAAGGGAAAGAAGTGTGCATAAGAAATATGTAAAGGGAAAGAAGTGTGCATAAGAAATATGTAAAGGGAAAGAAGTGTGCATAAGAAATATGTAAAGGGAAAGAAGTGTGCATAAGAAATATGTAAAGGGAAAGAAGTGTGCATAAGAAATGTGTAAAGGGAAAGAAGTGTGCATAAGAAATATGTAAAGGGAAAGAAGTGTGCATAAGAAATATGTAAAGGGAAAGAAATGTGCATAAGAAATATGTAAAGGGAAAGAAGTGTGCATAAGAAATAAACACATGATGTGGGAACAAGCCCTCGAGTTAAATATGTAAAGGGAAAGAAGTGTGCATAAGAAATAATAAAGGGAAAGAAGTGTGCATAAGAAATATGTAAAGGGAAAGAAGTGTGCATAAGAAATATGTAAAGGGAAAGAAGTGTGCATAAGAAATATGTAAAGGGAAAGAAGTGTGCATAAGAAATATGTAAAGGGAAAGAAGTGTGCATAAGAAATATGTAAAGGGAAAGAAGTGTGCATAAGAAATATGTAAAGGGAAAGAAGTGTGCATAAGAAATATGTAAAGGGAAAGAAGTGTGCATAAGAAATGTGTAAAGGGAAAGAAGTGTGCATAAGAAATATGTAAAGGGAAAGAAGTGTGCATAAGAAATATGTAAAGGGAAAGAAATGTGCATAAGAAATATGTAAAGGGAAAGAAGTGTGCATAAGAAATAAACACATGATGTGGGAACAAGCCCTCGAGTTAAATATGTAAAGGGAAAGAAGTGTGCATAAGAAATATGTAAAGGGAAAGAAGTGTGCATAAGAAATATGTAAAGGGAAAGAAGTGTGCATAAGAAATATGTAAAGGGAAAGAAGTGTGCATAAAAAATATGTAAAGGGAAAGAAGTGTGCATAAGAAATATGTAAAGGGAAAGAAGTGTGCATAAGAAATATGTAAAGGGAAAGAAGTGTGCATAAGAAATATGTAAAGGGAAAGAAGTGTGCATAAGAAATATGTAAAGGGAAAGAAGTGTGCATAAGAAATATGTAAAGGGAAAGAAGTGTGCATAAGAAATATGTAAAGGGAAAGAAGTGTGCATAAGAAATATGTAAAGGGAAAGAAGTGTGCCTAAGAAATATGTAAAGGGAAAGAAGTGTGCATAAGAAATATGTAAATGGAAAGAAGTGTGCATAAGAAATATGTAAAGGGAAAGAAGTGTGCATAAGAAATAAACACATGATGTCGGGACAAGCCCTCGAGTTAAATATGTAAAGGGAAAGAAGTGTGCATAAGAAATAATAAAGGGAAAGAAGTGTGCATAAGAAATATGTAAAGGGAAAGAAGTGTGCATAAGAAATATGTAAAGGGAAAGAAGTGTGCATAAGAAATATGTAAAGGGAAAGAAGTGTGCATAAGAAATATGTAAAGGGAAAGAAGTGTGCATAAGAAATAAACACATGATGTGGGAACAAGCCCTCGAGTTAAATATGTAAAGGGAAAGAAGTGTGCATAAGAAATATGTAAAGGGAAAGAAGTGTGCATAAGAAATATGTAAAGGGAAAGAATTGTGCATAAGAAATATGTAAAGGGAAAGAAGTGTGCATAAGAAATATGTAAAGGGAAAGAAGTGTGCATAAGAAATATGTAAAGGGAAAGAAGTGTGCATAAGAAATATGTAAAGGGAAAGAAGTGTGCATAAGAAATATGTAAAGGGAAAGAAGTGTGCATAAGAAATATGTAAAGGGAAAGAAGTGTGCATAAGAAATATGTAAAGGGAAAGAAGTGTGCATAAGAAATATGTAAAGGGAAAGAAGTGTGCATAAGAAATATGTAAAGTGAAAGAAGTGTGCATAAGAAATGTGTAAAGGGAAAGAAGTGTGCATAAGAAATATGTAAAGGGAAAGAAGTGTGCATAAGAAATATGTAAAGGGAAAGAAGTGTGCATAAGAAATATGTAAAGGGAAAGAAGTGTGCATAAGAAATAAACACATGATGTCGGGACAAGCCCTCGAGTTAAATATGTAAAGGGAAAGAAGTGTGCATAAGAAATATGTAAAGGGAAAGAAGTGTGCATAAGAAATATGTAAAGGGAAAGAAGTGTGCATAAGAAATATGTAAAGGGAAAGAAGTGTGCATAAGAAATATGTAAAGGGAAAGAAGTGTGCATAAGAAATATGTAAAGGGAAAGAAGTGTGCATAAGAAATATGTAAAGGGAAAGAAGTGTGCATAAGAAATGTGTAAAGGGAAAGAAGTGTGCATAAGAAATATGTAAAGGGAAAGAAGTGTGCATAAGAAATATGTAAAGGGAAAGAAGTGTGCATAAGAAATATGTAAAGGGAAAGAAATGTGCATAAGAAATATGTAAAGGGAAAGAAGTGTGCATAAGAAATATGTAAAGGGAAAGAAGTGTGCATAAGAAATATGTAAAGGGAAAGAAGTGTGCATAAGAAATATGTAAAGGGAAAGAAGTGTGCATAAGAAATATGTAAAGGGAAAGAAGTGTGCATAAGAAATATGTAAATGGAAAGAAGTGTGCATAAGAAATATGTAAAGGGAAAGAAGTGTGCATAAGAAATAAACACATGATGTCGGGACAAGCCCTCGAGTTAAATATGTAAAGGGAAAGAAGTGTGCATAAGAAATAATAAAGGGAAAGAAGTGTGCATAAGAAATATGTAAAGGGAAATAAGTGTGCATAAGAAATATGTAAAGGGAAAGAAGTGTGCATAAGAAATATGTAAAGGGAAAGAAGTGTGCATAAGAAATATGTAAAGGGAAAGAAGTGTGCATAAGAAATAAACACATGATGTGGGAACAAGCCCTCGAGTTAAATATGTAAAGGGAAAGAAGTGTGCATAAGAAATATGTAAAGGGAAAGAAGTGTGCATAAGAAATATGTAAAGGGAAAGAATTGTGCATAAGAAATATGTAAAGGGAAAGAAGTGTGCATAAGAAATATGTAAAGGGAAAGAAGTGTGCATAAGAAATATGTAAAGGGAAAGAAGTGTGCATAATAAATATGTAAAGGGAAAGAAGTGTGCATAAGAAATATGTAAAGGGAAAGAAGTGTGCATAAGAAATATGTAAAGGGAAAGAAGTGTGCATAAGAAATAAACACATGATGTGGGAACAAGCCCTCGAGTTAAATATGTAAAGGGAAAGAAGTGTGCATAAGAAATATGTAAAGGGAAAGAAGTGTGCATAAGAAATATGTAAAGGGAAAGAAGTGTGCATAAGAAATATGTAAAGGGAAAGAAGTGTGCATAAGAAATATGTAAAGGGAAAGAAGTGTGCATAAGAAATATGTAAAGGGAAAGAAGTGTGCATAAGAAATATGTAAAGGGAAAGAAGTGTGCATAAGAAATATGTAAAGTGAAAGAAGTGTGCATAAGAAATGTGTAAAGGGAAAGAAGTGTGCATAAGAAATATGTAAAGGGAAAGAAGTGTGCATAAGAAATATGTAAAGGGAAAGAAGTGTGCATAAGAAATATGTAAAGGGAAAGAAGTGTGCATAAGAAATAAACACATGATGTCGGGACAAGCCCTCGAGTTAAATATGTAAAGGGAAAGAAGTGTGCATAAGAAATAATAAAGGGAAAGAAGTGTGCATAAGAAATATGTAAAGGGAAAGAAGTGTGCATAAGAAATATGTAAAGGGAAAGAAGTGTGCATAAGAAATATGTAAAGGGAAAGAAGTGTGCATAAGAAATATGTAAAGGGAAAGAAGTGTGCATAAGAAATATGTAAAGGGAAAGAAGTGTGCATAAGAAATATGTAAAGGGAAAGAAGTGTGCATAAGAAATATGTAAAGGGAAAGAAGTGTGCATAAGAAATGTGTAAAGGGAAAGAAGTGTGCATAAGAAATATGTAAAGGGAAAGAAGTGTGCATAAGAAATATGTAAAGGGAAAGAAATGTGCATAAGAAATATGTAAAGGGAAAGAAGTGTGCATAAGAAATAAACACATGATGTGGGAACAAGCCCTCGAGTTAAATATGTAAAGGGAAAGAAGTGTGCATAAGAAATAATAAAGGGAAAGAAGTGTGCATAAGAAATATGTAAAGGGAAAGAAGTGTGCATAAGAAATATGTAAAGGGAAAGAAGTGTGCATAAGAAATATGTAAAGGGAAAGAAGTGTGCATAAGAAATATGTAAAGGGAAAGAAGTGTGCATAAGAAATATGTAAAGGGAAAGAAGTGTGCATAAGAAATATGTAAAGGGAAAGAAGTGTGCATAAGAAATATGTAAAGGGAAAGAAGTGTGCATAAGAAATGTGTAAAGGGAAAGAAGTGTGCATAAGAAATATGTAAAGGGAAAGAAGTGTGCATAAGAAATATGTAAAGGGAAAGAAGTGTGCATAAGAAATATGTAAAGGGAAAGAAATGTGCATAAGAAATATGTAAAGGGAAAGAAGTGTGCATAAGAAATATGTAAAGGGAAAGAAGTGTGCATAAGAAATATGTAAAGGGAAAGAAGTGTGCATAAGAAATATGTAAAGGGAAAGAAGTGTGCATAAGAAATATGTAAAGGGAAAGAAGTGTGCATAAGAAATATGTAAATGGAAAGAAGTGTGCATAAGAAATATGTAAAGGGAAAGAAGTGTGCATAAGAAATAAACACATGATGTCGGGACAAGCCCTCGAGTTAAATATGTAAAGGGAAAGAAGTGTGCATAAGAAATAATAAAGGGAAAGAAGTGTGCATAAGAAATATGTAAAGGGAAATAAGTGTGCATAAGAAATATGTAAAGGGAAAGAAGTGTGCATAAGAAATATGTAAAGGGAAAGAAGTGTGCATAAGAAATATGTAAAGGGAAAGAAGTGTGCATAAGAAATAAACACATGATGTGGGAACAAGCCCTCGAGTTAAATATGTAAAGGGAAAGAAGTGTGCATAAGAAATATGTAAAGGGAAAGAAGTGTGCATAAGAAATATGTAAAGGGAAAGAATTGTGCATAAGAAATATGTAAAGGGAAAGAAGTGTGCATAAGAAATATGTAAAGGGAAAGAAGTGTGCATAAGAAATATGTAAAGGGAAAGAAGTGTGCATAATAAATATGTAAAGGGAAAGAAGTGTGCATAAGAAATATGTAAAGGGAAAGAAGTGTGCATAAGAAATATGTAAAGGGAAAGAAGTGTGCATAAGAAATAAACACATGATGTGGGAACAAGCCCTCGAGTTAAATATGTAAAGGGAAAGAAGTGTGCATAAGAAATATGTAAAGGGAAAGAAGTGTGCATAAGAAATATGTAAAGGGAAAGAAGTGTGCATAAGAAATATGTAAAGGGAAAGAAGTGTGCATAAGAAATATGTAAAGGGAAAGAAGTGTGCATAAGAAATATGTAAAGGGAAAGAAGTGTGCATAAGAAATATGTAAAGGGAAAGAAGTGTGCATAAGAAATATGTAAAGTGAAAGAAGTGTGCATAAGAAATGTGTAAAGGGAAAGAAGTGTGCATAAGAAATATGTAAAGGGAAAGAAGTGTGCATAAGAAATATGTAAAGGGAAAGAAGTGTGCATAAGAAATATGTAAAGGGAAAGAAGTGTGCATAAGAAATAAACACATGATGTCGGGACAAGCCCTCGAGTTAAATATGTAAAGGGAAAGAAGTGTGCATAAGAAATAATAAAGGGAAAGAAGTGTGCATAAGAAATATGTAAAGGGAAAGAAGTGTGCATAAGAAATATGTAAAGGGAAAGAAGTGTGCATAAGAAATATGTAAAGGGAAAGAAGTGTGCATAAGAAATATGTAAAGGGAAAGAAGTGTGCATAAGAAATATGTAAAGGGAAAGAAGTGTGCATAAGAAATATGTAAAGGGAAAGAAGTGTGCATAAGAAATATGTAAAGGGAAAGAAGTGTGCATAAGAAATGTGTAAAGGGAAAGAAGTGTGCATAAGAAATATGTAAAGGGAAAGAAGTGTGCATAAGAAATATGTAAAGGGAAAGAAATGTGCATAAGAAATATGTAAAGGGAAAGAAGTGTGCATAAGAAATAAACACATGATGTGGGAACAAGCCCTCGAGTTAAATATGTAAAGGGAAAGAAGTGTGCATAAGAAATAATAAAGGGAAAGAAGTGTGCATAAGAAATATGTAAAGGGAAAGAAGTGTGCATAAGAAATATGTAAAGGGAAAGAAGTGTGCATAAGAAATATGTAAAGGGAAAGAAGTGTGCATAAGAAATATGTAAAGGGAAAGAAGTGTGCATAAGAAATATGTAAAGGGAAAGAAGTGTGCATAAGAAATATGTAAAGGGAAAGAAGTGTGAATAAGAAATATGTAAAGGGAAAGAAGTGTGCATAAGAAATGTGTAAAGGGAAAGAAGTGTGCATAAGAAATATGTAAAGGGAAAGAAGTGTGCATAAGAAATATGTAAAGGGAAAGAAATGTGCATAAGAAATATGTAAAGGGAAAGAAGTGTGCATAAGAAATAAACACATGATGTGGGAACAAGCCCTCGAGTTAAATATGTAAAGGGAAAGAAGTGTGCATAAGAAATATGTAAAGGGAAAGAAGTGTGCATAAGAAATATGTAAAGGGAAAGAAGTGTGCATAAGAAATATGTAAAGGGAAAGAAGTGTGCATAAGAAATATGTAAAGGGAAAGAAGTGTGCATAAGAAATATGTAAAGGGAAAGAAGTGTGCATAAGAAATATGTAAAGGGAAAGAAGTGTGCATAAGAAATATGTAAAGGGAAAGAAGTGTGCATAAGAAATATGTAAAGGGAAAGAAGTGTGCATAAGAAATATGTAAAGGGAAAGAAGTGTGCCTAAGAAATATGTAAAGGGAAAGAAGTGTGCATAAGAAATATGTAAATGGAAAGAAGTGTGCATAAGAAATATGTAAAGGGAAAGAAGTGTGCATAAGAAATAAACACATGATGTCGGGACAAGCCCTCGAGTTAAATATGTAAAGGGAAAGAAGTGTGCATAAGAAATAATAAAGGGAAAGAAGTGTGCATAAGAAATATGTAAAGGGAAAGAAGTGTGCATAAGAAATATGTAAAGGGAAAGAAGTGTGCATAAGAAATATGTAAAGGGAAAGAAGTGTGCATAAGAAATATGTAAAGGGAAAGAAGTGTGCATAAGAAATAAACACATGATGTGGGAACAAGCCCTCGAGTTAAATATGTAAAGGGAAAGAAGTGTGCATAAGAAATATGTAAAGGGAAAGAAGTGTGCATAAGAAATATGTAAAGGGAAAGAATTGTGCATAAGAAATATGTAAAGGGAAAGAAGTGTGCATAAGAAATATGTAAAGGGAAAGAAGTGTGCATAAGAAATATGTAAAGGGAAAGAAGTGTGCATAAGAAATATGTAAAGGGAAAGAAGTGTGCATAAGAAATATGTAAAGGGAAAGAAGTGTGCATAAGAAATATGTAAAGGGAAAGAAGTGTGCATAAGAAATAAACACATGATGTGGGAACAAGCCCTCGAGTTAAATATGTAAAGGGAAAGAAGTGTGCATAAGAAATATGTAAAGGGAAAGAAGTGTGCATAAGAAATATGTAAAGGGAAAGAAGTGTGCATAAGAAATATGTAAAGGGAAAGAAGTGTGCATAAGAAATATGTAAAGGGAAAGAAGTGTGCATAAGAAATATGTAAAGGGAAAGAAGTGTGCATAAGAAATATGTAAAGGGAAAGAAGTGTGCATAAGAAATATGTAAAGTGAAAGAAGTGTGCATAAGAAATGTGTAAAGGGAAAGAAGTGTGCATAAGAAATATGTAAAGGGAAAGAAGTGTGCATAAGAAATATGTAAAGGGAAAGAAGTGTGCATAAGAAATATGTAAAGGGAAAGAAGTGTGCATAAGAAATAAACACATGATGTCGGGACAAGCCCTCGAGTTAAATATGTAAAGGGAAAGAAGTGTGCATAAGAAATATGTAAAGGGAAAGAAGTGTGCATAAGAAATATGTAAAGGGAAAGAAGTGTGCATAAGAAATATGTAAAGGGAAAGAAGTGTGCATAAGAAATATGTAAAGGGAAAGAAGTGTGCATAAGAAATATGTAAAGGGAAAGAAGTGTGCATAAGAAATATGTAAAGGGAAAGAAGTGTGCATAAGAAATGTGTAAAGGGAAAGAAGTGTGCATAAGAAATATGTAAAGGGAAAGAAGTGTGCATAAGAAATATGTAAAGGGAAAGAAGTGTGCATAAGAAATATGTAAAGGGAAAGAAATGTGCATAAGAAATATGTAAAGGGAAAGAAGTGTGCATAAGAAATATGTAAAGGGAAAGAAGTGTGCATAAGAAATATGTAAAGGGAAAGAAGTGTGCATAAGAAATATGTAAAGGGAAAGAAGTGTGCATAAGAAATATGTAAAGGGAAAGAAGTGTGCATAAGAAATATGTAAATGGAAAGAAGTGTGCATAAGAAATATGTAAAGGGAAAGAAGTGTGCATAAGAAATAAACACATGATGTCGGGACAAGCCCTCGAGTTAAATATGTAAAGGGAAAGAAGTGTGCATAAGAAATAATAAAGGGAAAGAAGTGTGCATAAGAAATATGTAAAGGGAAATAAGTGTGCATAAGAAATATGTAAAGGGAAAGAAGTGTGCATAAGAAATATGTAAAGGGAAAGAAGTGTGCATAAGAAATATGTAAAGGGAAAGAAGTGTGCATAAGAAATAAACACATGATGTGGGAACAAGCCCTCGAGTTAAATATGTAAAGGGAAAGAAGTGTGCATAAGAAATATGTAAAGGGAAAGAAGTGTGCATAAGAAATATGTAAAGGGAAAGAATTGTGCATAAGAAATATGTAAAGGGAAAGAAGTGTGCATAAGAAATATGTAAAGGGAAAGAAGTGTGCATAAGAAATATGTAAAGGGAAAGAAGTGTGCATAATAAATATGTAAAGGGAAAGAAGTGTGCATAAGAAATATGTAAAGGGAAAGAAGTGTGCATAAGAAATATGTAAAGGGAAAGAAGTGTGCATAAGAAATAAACACATGATGTGGGAACAAGCCCTCGAGTTAAATATGTAAAGGGAAAGAAGTGTGCATAAGAAATATGTAAAGGGAAAGAAGTGTGCATAAGAAATATGTAAAGGGAAAGAAGTGTGCATAAGAAATATGTAAAGGGAAAGAAGTGTGCATAAGAAATATGTAAAGGGAAAGAAGTGTGCATAAGAAATATGTAAAGGGAAAGAAGTGTGCATAAGAAATATGTAAAGGGAAAGAAGTGTGCATAAGAAATATGTAAAGTGAAAGAAGTGTGCATAAGAAATGTGTAAAGGGAAAGAAGTGTGCATAAGAAATATGTAAAGGGAAAGAAGTGTGCATAAGAAATATGTAAAGGGAAAGAAGTGTGCATAAGAAATATGTAAAGGGAAAGAAGTGTGCATAAGAAATAAACACATGATGTCGGGACAAGCCCTCGAGTTAAATATGTAAAGGGAAAGAAGTGTGCATAAGAAATAATAAAGGGAAAGAAGTGTGCATAAGAAATATGTAAAGGGAAAGAAGTGTGCATAAGAAATATGTAAAGGGAAAGAAGTGTGCATAAGAAATATGTAAAGGGAAAGAAGTGTGCATAAGAAATATGTAAAGGGAAAGAAGTGTGCATAAGAAATATGTAAAGGGAAAGAAGTGTGCATAAGAAATATGTAAAGGGAAAGAAGTGTGCATAAGAAATATGTAAAGGGAAAGAAGTGTGCATAAGAAATGTGTAAAGGGAAAGAAGTGTGCATAAGAAATATGTAAAGGGAAAGAAGTGTGCATAAGAAATATGTAAAGGGAAAGAAATGTGCATAAGAAATATGTAAAGGGAAAGAAGTGTGCATAAGAAATAAACACATGATGTGGGAACAAGCCCTCGAGTTAAATATGTAAAGGGAAAGAAGTGTGCATAAGAAATAATAAAGGGAAAGAAGTGTGCATAAGAAATATGTAAAGGGAAAGAAGTGTGCATAAGAAATATGTAAAGGGAAAGAAGTGTGCATAAGAAATATGTAAAGGGAAAGAAGTGTGCATAAGAAATATGTAAAGGGAAAGAAGTGTGCATAAGAAATATGTAAAGGGAAAGAAGTGTGCATAAGAAATATGTAAAGGGAAAGAAGTGTGCATAAGAAATATGTAAAGGGAAAGAAGTGTGCATAAGAAATGTGTAAAGGGAAAGAAGTGTGCATAAGAAATATGTAAAGGGAAAGAAGTGTGCATAAGAAATATGTAAAGGGAAAGAAGTGTGCATAAGAAATGTGTAAAGGGAAAGAAGTGTGCATAAGAAATATGTAAAGGGAAAGAAGTGTGCATAAGAAATATGTAAAGGGAAAGAAATGTGCATAAGAAATATGTAAAGGGAAAGAAGTGTGCATAAGAAATAAACACATGATGTGGGAACAAGCCCTCGAGTTAAATATGTAAAGGGAAAGAAGTGTGCATAAGAAATATGTAAAGGGAAAGAAGTGTGCATAAGAAATATGTAAAGGGAAAGAAGTGTGCATAATAAATATGTAAAGGGAAAGAAGTGTGCATACTAAATATGTAAAGGGAAAGAAGTGTGCATAATAAATATGTAAAGGGAAAGAAGTGTGCATAAGAAATATGTAAAGGGAAAAAAGTGTGCATAAGAAATATGTAAAGGGAAAGAAGTGTGCATAAGAAATATGTAAAGGGAAAGAAGTGTGCATAAGAAATATGTAAAGGGAAAGAAGTGTGCATAAGAAATATGTAAAGGGAAAGAAGTGTGCATAAGAAATATGTAAAGGGAAAGAAGTGTGCATAAGAAATATGTAAAGGGAAAGAAGTGTGCATAAGAAATATGTAAAGGGAAAGAAGTGTGCATAAGAAATATGTAAAGGGAAAGAAG